>JAGFPH010010318.1:14269-32978 GCA_018207615.1 Philaenus spumarius | reverse complement strand
ATATCCATTGGATGTGCAATAGATAGCTGATGGATATCTATTTCATTTTTTTATATAAATGGAATGTCACAGATATCCATTGGATGTCCATTAGATAACTCATGGATATCTTTTTCGTTTTTTACGTCAATAGGATGTCCAATAGCTAAGCTACGGATGTCCTTAAATATCTACTCTGGATATCTGTAGATATCCACTATGGATATCCACGACCATGGATATTAGAGGACATTACTCCATCCAATGGATATACATTGGATGTATACGGATATCCACCGGATATCATAGATATCCAACACGGATATCCATATGGATATCCATTAGATGTGCTTGCCCTGTGTGGGTATGTATGTCTTTTTTATAATTTTGTATTTGTAGCCTATTTTATTTTCATTTGGACGTTATTTTTTCTTTTGATAAAGTAGAAAATGCATATTTTCACATCTTTGACCACGTTTTCATTGATTTCGCCAGTTTATCGTAAGATTCCCTCTTGACTATTGATAGAGTCCATGTTATCAGAGTTTTTGCTTATCCGAGATAACTTCGGTCCACATTAGCTCCGATAATCGAGGTTCTACTGTATGTAATTTATGCATATACTATTAATAAAATTATTGACAGAAAATCTTAACAAAGTGTAAACCTAAACACAGAATTATCTATTGCTACCGACAATACTTTGTAAAACTAAGCTAAAGGCTTAGTAATAGGCCTAAAGCAATTGTAAGCTTAACCATATACTTACCTAGCACTACTGGCATTACTCTCATAAAACAATACTGTAGGCATAAATATTTTCCAATTTAAATGTACTATTAAACATCACTAAACTTGTCCATTCCAACAAATTTATCATAGAAACTGTGATTAAAATATAATAAAGCATTATCCTGAACATAGAGTTATCTTTCACCACTGATATTAAGATTGTGTAAAGCTATATAATATATTGTGACATTAAAAAACTTTACAAACGCTATAAATATAGGAAATGATTAAATTTTAATATGAAAGGACAAAATTTTGAAGTAGCCTACCACTCCAGATAACATATTTAAGTTGTCTTTAGCACAGTCTTGTTTGTAAGTTAAAGTTAGACAGTATTTTAATTGATTTTGGTAATTGTTTACTTTGACTGCCTAAGCTCCAATAGTGTTCAAACTTCTGTGACGTCTTATGTGGATAACACAGCGATATTAGACCTCGCTCATGCAAGAATAATAAAAAAACCTAAAAGGTTCTAACCTATAGTATTTAGTCACAGTATGTTTACCTGTATTCAACATTTTTTACATTCTACTGTTAAATGTTGAATACAGGTAAACATACTGTGACTAAATACTATAGGTTAGAACCTATTAGGTTTTTTTTAATTAGGCCTAACTTATTATTATTGCATGAGCGAGGTCAAATATTGCTTGTTTATTCATGTTCAGCACGTATATAATGTATAAAAAAAGTTTGGACGGTATTGGGGCTGGGGCAGTCAAAGTAAACCATTACCTTAATTTTTTTTAAATCAAACTTAGCTTAAACTAACTTAAAGTTACCTTTTCGAGTTAAGTTTATAAACCACTTGAACAGGCTTAAGTTTACATTAGGACACCCCCACAATGCATGCATTAAAAAAAATTGATCAAACAGTAACAAAATGCATAGGTTGCTAACGCTACTTTCTTTTCTGGTAAATGTTAACAAGTAGTGGTATACTAAACGTCCGTCCATTTTGTAGGCTATTCAATAGGCTTGGTAACATAGTAGTAGGCTACCGAAAGTTTTTTTGCAACTTGTTCCATTATATTTTATAAAATCTTATTTGATGTTTAAAATACCGGTACATTGATTTAAGATGCTTAGTAATATAATCAATCCCATGTGTAAAACAAGGCATATTCGTTACATCGATGTATTTTGAATCGAAGAAATAAAAAAAGCCTGAGAAGTTCTAAGTTACAATCTAGTCTGCGTATGTTTCCTCTTTATAAACATATATAAATAAGTAGTAACATCAATTAAGTTGTTTTGTATAACAGAAATTCGAGCATACAAAAAAAATTGCCTGAAGTTCTGACACACAGTCTTTAGTAGTCATAGTATATTTACATGCATTCAACATTCAATAGTAAAATGTGCTTAGGTTGGCAACACTAGGGCCTAAGCCTATTCTATTTCCTAAAAATTAGTCGTCACCTGCAAACATATCAGCTCATCAGGTGGTGAAAACTGAAAAGTAAATGTAGGCTAAAACAACAAAAGGGGTCACCATAAAAGTAACTAATAGTTTAGTTTAGATTCTCTATGTCACACGTAGAATAAAGACACAAGAATAATAATAGGTGATAATTTACTTTACAACTGTGTACCACCTTTTAAATAAAAGATTCAAATTGATATGCCCTTAGTTATAATTAACCCTAGAATGGAAAGCATTAGTAAATTTTACGACTACCCTCAGTGTTTTAGTTAAAACTCCTAGGTTTTGGGGTTGACGGTACTGTCCTTCCAGGTATTCCATCACTGTCGGTAGTCAAGGTTAGTGTCATATTTACAGTCGAGCTCAGTGTTTAATTCTTTTCGTGTGAGGCCTGTAGTCGTAATTTTTACTAATGCTTTCCGTTCGAATGACATTTTTTAGAAGTGATTAGTTTTAGTTTTTTAACTTTCCTGTCCTTGTTTTTTTATGTTATAGTGTTTAGGTTTTTGAAAATAGTGAACTTATAAATAGTTTTGTAAATAGACGTTAAGAATGACTCTTTATTCATCGGAAATCGACCGTCTGATCAATGAAGTAAGTGATGACTCGGATAAATTACGGTGGCCAATGTGTATTTTCTATGGTATGCTAAACATGGCTGGAATAAATTCCTGGATTACACATAACCGTGTGTTAAAGATGAAAAATGAAAAACTTATCACTAGGAAGAAGTTTTTACTTGAGGTGTTCAGAGAATTCGTCACACCATGGTTGGAAAAAAGAATACAAATTCCAACAATTCAACGAAAATTGAAATCACTCATTGTTGACGTCATGCAGAAGGAAATGGGTAGGCCAAGACCTGTCCTCCAGCAACCGAACCCAAACTATAGAAGAACAATTTGCAAGTTTTGCCCGTATCAGAAGAGGCGGATGACAACAAACTGGTGTATTCAATGACTGCAAGCCTACTGCAATGAGCACCGTGGCCAAATGTGCCAAATGTGCCGCCGGAATCTAACCAGAGAACTTTGCAGTATGATGATAATTGAACTTAAAAATAATATTATATGAAATTTAACATATCTTACTTTGTTGTTTTGGTTGCAAATTTGCTTAATAGTTTTTGTTTACTTTTTTTCTTTATTAACAAATTGTCATACAAAAAATAAGAAGTTTTAATTCAAATACCTTCAAATATACTACAGTAATTTTATAATTAAAAAATATTATTATTATTATGTAGAAAATTAAGTTATTTTTCTAACTGTGATTATTTTTTTAATTAACTTTTATCCCTGATAACATATTTATCAATTTTATTTTAGTCGTAAAATTTACTAATGCTTTCTATTAGTGTAACTTTTTGGTAGGTTTCCATTCTAGGGTTAAAAAGAAAATTTAAGAATAGTTTACATTTACAATATTGATTTTGATTATATTTAAAAGATCCCTTCCCTGAAGTAAAATTAGAAAAACCCTCCCCATTTATAATAAGAGATTTATTACAATTTAGGCCTATTACTTTTTACAACATTACAAAATTAAATACACAGTACCATGGACTTATTAATAACACTTGTTTTGTTGGCCAACCTTAATACTAAGTGAAATTAAATAATAAAAATAATGGCGTTTAATAATTTTCAGAGACGTCTCTCTTAAAAAAAAAAGGTTTTTTAAATTTGGAATGAAATCCTTTGAGGATTGTGGTTCGAAAAATTTGCTAGCGGTCCCATCCAAGTTATTTAATTAAACAAAATTTACATACAGCCTTTATCAAATTATTTTTGTATTTTTTTGTCATAAAACAGCCTTCATTAATTCTGATTTTTAAAACAGGTAATTGCTATTTTTAATTATATAGGCCTATATATAATTATCCATTAATAGTCACTGATGTTTCACAAATTTGGACTTTTACACTGACAGTTCTTTTGAAGGCACAAATTTTCAAAAGTTAAGTTTATTCAGTTTTTGTGAGTCATTGTTGAACCAGTTGTAGGCCTAAACTATGAAACAAAATACAACATAATTTTAGTTTCAGAACCAAAAGGTTAAGTGCAAAAATATCATGTGCAAAACAGAATTGTAATATTGTGCAAGAAACTGAAGGTTTGTTCGTGCAAGAAACTGTATGGTAACATATTGTTTTATAAAATTAATAACAGAAAATTGAACAGAAGGATATGTTTCTCCTTTATATTGCACAAAAGGCTACTATATTTTAAACTGAAATTTGCTGAAGGCTTATAGGCTGTATCTTTGGTTAAAGAAATGGCTGTATAGGTTAAATTTACTTATGGATTAACAAAATTATTCTGTAACTGCAGATATATAATTATAGTTAAAATTTACAACATTACAAATTAATATAGCAACTTAGTTAGAAATATAATTAATTAAAGGACAAACACAATTTTTTTGTAAGTTCTACAATTTTGTAAAATTGTAGAACTTACAAAAAAATTGTGTTTGTCCTTTAATTATAATGGAATTCTACCAAGTACCTTCGGTCGTCACTATCAATCGTATAAAAGAAATATAATTAAGAAATGGTTTAAATGGTTACCTGGCAATTGATGTTAAAGTGTTTAAACTTATTCACATGTTTTGTGAACTAACGAAACTCGGCGTCCGTGAATGACTTTCGCGACATTACTGTTTTTTTTTATTTATCGCACTTTTGAAAGACTGTTTTTGATTAAAATAACTAGTTCACGTATCACTTCGCATTTTGCAAAAGTTCACGTTGCCATCAGTGTCTCCAGGTCAAAAAATATTTTTTCCCCACCAGATGCCATGAAAATTCCCCACAATTCCCCACATACAATCAATCTAAAATTTCCCCACATTTCCCCACCAATACTAACACAAAACTACCCAACAGTCTAAATTTTCAAGTTCCTAAAATATAATATACAACATTTTAAGGCTAATTTCAATAACATAATACTAACTTACTTAATATTTTGTAAAAATTAATTACCTGGTAATTTTGGTTGGCAATGTAGAGCAGCAACATTGAACAACATTTTTGTATTTATTGATTACTTGTTAATTTATGGTCTTAAAATGATAGTTCCATAATTTATATTATGTAAAGTTTTAAACATACACTTGACTTTAAAAAACACACACACACACGCAATCTCTAATCCGCCTTCTAATTATCATATATTTTGTTGCTGTGCTTCTTTACCAAATCTTTGGTAATTTCAAAATTGAAGCAAGATGACTGGGTTTTCTGGATGACATTTTTTGTTCTTAAAATACCGCTTAGGCTTTTGGAACCTAACCTGTTTCTTGTTTTGGTTTTATTCAGATTCACAGCACTGAAGATTCTTTCAACTGTTGCACTGCTGTGTGGCAAGGTGAAAATGATAGCAACCAGCCTATTGAGAACTGGAAATAAATCTTCATCATTTCCTTTTTTACATTCTTTTACTTTTCTCCAATAACTCAATGTGCATTTTTCTTCTCCAGTGACAATTTTTTAAATTGTTTTTGTATGCAACTTCAATGCGCATTTTCTGCTTTTCAAGTAAATTGTCAGTGAAATTAAAGAGTTCCTTTTTTTCTAAACTCCATTTATTACTTTTCATTTAAAACATCCAACGTCACTGTTGACAAGTGACGTAATAATGCAGTTACATGTTGCTGAGATATTTTCGTGTAACTTATATTTTTTCTTTGTATCCAACAAGACTTTCGTATGATTTAAATTCGAAACTACTCATGCGTCATTGTAATTTCCAAACAATATTGTAAACCACAGGAATTTAAAATACCCGCACTGATACAATTTTATTCTAACCAGCCAGTGATAACAATCGTGCCAGAGCCAGACTAAAAAATCAAAAAATCCCCACATTTTCCCCAATTGGCCGAAATCCCCACAAAATTCTCCACCTCAGTTTTAGAACTCTAAAAATCCCCAATGTGGGGAAAAATCCCCACACCTGGAGACACTGGGTTTTCAAGTCCTTTATGTCGGTGGCTGAACGAAGGTCTGTTCAAGTTCAAGGTTAATTAACAAAGAGATTGACTAAAGAACGATTACATAAGTTACAGGTATCTGCGCCTGCGCTTAGCAATGTTATGCGGTGATGCGATGTCAGTTGTTTTAGAGTTACTTCCTCTACCCGCTAGGTGCCGTAGGCGTTCAGTGTATTGGACAGGGAACAGTTTGATTTAATCAGAGATGTCTTTCTGCTTCAAATAGTGGCGCGCTATTTAAATAACGGCACAACTGTTAGGCCTGTACAAAACAACTTAATTGATAACAACTTATAGGCTATATGTCTACAAAGTGGAAACATACTGTGACTAGAGACTGTAAGTTAGAACTTCAGGATTTTGTTTTAATTTTCATGATTCACAATACAGTAATACAGTAGAGCCCTTCTTAACTAGTACTAGTCTGCTCGGCACCGCCACCCTGGCCGGTTGATCCGAGGTTCCCGTAATAAATAGATTTTGGATCAAAAATAAACTACATATTTCGTAAATAAACAAGCAAATAAGACGTTATTGCAACTCATTTTATATTTTAATATGTAGGCTATGTACCAGTACATACATACATGAACAAACACCAACAATTAAACATTTTAAACTTACATAAGTTTTGAAAACTGAATTTACATATTATGTAGGCTACTGTATCATTGTTTTAAAAAATCAGTTATGTTTTCCTGTTCTTTAACTTTCCAAGATTTTTTTAAGCCAAAACTCTCCTTTTTCATACGTTCATCACGTCTAATGCCGTTGAATCTTTTAGCCGCTCAACATATTACCAATGAAAACTTAAATGTATTCATTTATATTACTCAATATGTTACAAATATTACCTACATATTTTGCTCCCACGAAATTCAGTAAAGGTTCCGACAAAGCAACAGATGAAGAAAAAGAAAAAAAGGAAGCCGCTTTGTCAATTGATTCTAAGGTAAATAAATTGCCGTGGAAGCAAGAGAGGGAATCAAACTCACGCTCCCCCTCCCAAATCAATGTTTGAGACTTCAGCCAGTTACAGTAATATAATCTGTAAGAGAAAAAAAAAACTTTGTTGTTCCATGGGATAAGCCAGTTAATCCGAGGCTGGTTAAGAGGGGGGCGTAACTTTAGGCATACTATTTGACTAACCTAATATTTTTGCAGACAACGACGTTGTTTTACATTCTACTGTTAAATTCAGGTAAACATACTGTGACTAAATAGGTTAGGTTAGAACCTTTTAAGTATTTTTTTATTGTTATTTTTGCATTTCTGTTGCCATATGTTAGCCTAGAATCGAGTAGTAAAATTGCGCCAAAAGGGGTTCTACTCAAAATCAATGCAAAAAAAATACTTTTTGGCTCTTGTTATATACGAAGTGGATCTATTCAATGTATCAAATCTTGAACATCGAATATCTATATGCCTAGTAGTATGTAGTCTTATATAAAGTAATGTAAACAAACAGTCTTTATGTAGGCTATTATAGAATTTTATAAAGTGAAAATTGTTTGTGTTCCTGTTATAGGCAAAAGCCTAGATGTATTTTATTAAGTGACTACAATGGTGAACTAGTTACTTTCACTGAAGGAGATTCACTGAACTATTTCCCAAGTCTACTGCCAGAATAGTGAGAAAACCAATGTGAAGTTTGTAAAATGGCAATTATCAAACACTTACCTTTATTGAAATTCGTCAAATAAAACCAAATTAGTCCGTCCCAATCTCCCAATATTACACTTTTTTGTGGCCTCCACTTTTAACGTGGAAAATGATCACACCCCAGTCATTCTTTTTTTGTTTATATCCACACCAGGTTTGAGGCAGGGAAATTTTAACCTCCATGTAAATTAAGTTGGTAGCCTTGGCTGTCAATGCCAGTACAGCTCCTGGTCAGTTTTGTGTCATCTGCTGAACAATAAGGATAGATATCTGTTGTGGGGTTCATTACACCCCAGTGTGTCTCTCGCGTTGCGATTGTGGGGTTATTTTAACCCCATTGTGTCCTTTCGTGTCTTCATTTTGTTAATAGTGTGATTTTGTATTTTATAGTGTTCTCTTAATTTATTATAAGTAAAATTTGTGCAAAATTGATTTAGGGAGTGACGCAATTAGGGACTTGCTTTCTGAAGATGAGGATAGTGATTTAAGCGACTTTGGAGGTGATGATACGGATGACGATCCGGACTTCGTACTTAAAGAATCTCAAGTGTCTGATGAAGAGGTTGCTGATGAAAATGCTGTTCCCGAGCCCATCCAGCAAATTCCAGACCCGGAGGTAAACAGAGACCAAGGAGATAGGCAAAGCGGAGGACCTAGACTTCTGAATGTTTCTTTACCCCTTCAGCGTGTTAGGAATGTAGCAAGTCGCATTGGGAAGAATGGACATTTGTGGAGTGTAGTGGAACCTGAGAGAAGAGGCCGTTCCCAAGCCAGAAACCTGGTAATTCATTTGCCTGGTGCAAAAGGAAAAGCAAGAAATGTAAGTAGGCCCTTAGAGTCATGGAATCTACTTATTGATTATGTGATTTTATCAGAAATAACACTTAGAACAAATGAGCAAATAGTTAGGGCTAATCAAAAAACTCAAAATAAGCACAGTTACCATGGTAATACATCTGAAAATGAATTGTTAGCATTCATTGGGTTGTTATACCTTTCTGGGGTTCAAAAAAACTGCCATAGAAATTTGGAGGAACTCTGATCTGTTACATTCGGAAGCTCAATCTACCGAGCAACCATGAGTTTGAACAGATTCAAATTTTTAGGGCAGTGCCTAAGGTTTGATGACAGGAATACCAGACAAGCTAGGAGAGAATCAGATAAATTTGCCCCTATACGTAATACCTGGGAGAAATTTGTCGACAATTCAAAATTATTTTATACTCCATCGGAATATTGCACAGTGGATGAACAGTTACTATGATTCAGGGGACGTTGCCCATTCCGTGTTTATATGAGGAGTAAACCGGACAAATACGGTATCAAAATTATAATGATGAATGATGCTAAAACCTATTATATGGTGAATGCTACACCTTATGTGGGGAAGTTTAAACCACCCAACAACGAACAAGTTCCTTCATACCACGTAAGAACGTTGAGTGAACCTATTCACAATACCAATAGAAATTTAACAGTAGATAATTGGTTTTCTTCTGTGCCTTTGTTTCGTACAATGCTTCATGAATATAAGCTGACTATGGTAGGAACATTAAGGTCAAATAAACCAGAACTACCACCTTCCTTTATTGCGAAAAAACCAGAAGGAACTTCACTGTTTGCATTTGATTCAGATAACATGCTAGTCTCCCATTCTCCAAATAAAAATGTATTGTTACTATCCACCATGCATAGAACCAAGGAAATAGATGAAGAAACCAACAAACCCTCAGTAATACTGTTTTACAACTCGACTAAAGGTGGAACAGATTCATTTGACCAGCTATGTCATACCTACTCTGTGGCTCGAGTCTCCAACCGCTGGCCACTTCGTGTCTGGTATGGAATACTGGACCAAAGTGCTATAAATGCAATGATTATATACAACTGTAGAGAAGAAAATAAAAAATGAAAAGGAGAAGTTTTCTTCAAGAACTGGCTCTTTCCATGGTGAAGCCTTTCCTCCAATCCAGATTAGAAGTACTGTAGCTACCCTTAGGCGCAGTATCCGTATCATGATTTGTGACATCTTAGGCGTTCCTAATCAACAAGACCAAAGGCCAGCAGTAGGACAACCACGACAACAGAGAAGATGTAGTTTCTGTCCTCGTAACCGTGACAGAAAAACAAAGAATGTCTGCACCTCATGCCACAGAAGTATGTGTGACGAACACAGGGCTACACTTTGCAATGAGTGCATAGACTGAAAAAGTATCAGAAAAAGGTGGCTGGCTAAGAAAACCTATTGTATATATTTGTGAATTTAATATTTTCTTATAAAATACATTTTGTTACTTGGATGATATGCCTTTTACTACCCTTAATTCCCATTAGGAAAAAATTTTAAATTATTTTGTATATGTATAACAAATTGTACATGTTTTTGGGATGCATTTATAATTAATTCAGTAAATATACTAAATTATTATTAGGCTATTATTTTTTATTTTTTTTTTACTAAAATGTGTTAAATAGGATGTACAAATATTGGAAATATCGTTAAAACTACAAGAAGGTAAACAAATAGAAAAATAAAAAAAATAATAAATCTGGGGTGCTATACATCCCAGTGTGTCTTTCACGTTGTCAGTAACCAAGTGTGTCCCTCCAGGGTTAACAGTCATAGGCCTAAAGATTCAATGTAATACAGTTCGAGCAAACTAGGAGTACGTTTGGCCTAATGGGCGAGTCATCCCTTCTACAGTCTACTTCTCCTTAAACCTGCCTTGCGGTACAACCAATTCCACAAAAAAAATAGGTCCACAAATAACATTTAACTGAGGAAATAGACAGCGCTCACATTCTTATAACTTTACGTACTTGCTTACAACCTTTTTATAAAAAAGTATTTCACATTTTAGAGAAAACTATGACAAATATCTATAAATAAGTAAGGTTTTGTTTCATACAAAATTATAAAATGTTATAACTGTGATGCAAAGTTTTTTTATAAAATAAAAGTGATGACAACAAAAATGTTCAAAGCGAGAAATTTTTGTATTTTTAGACAAAAAGAAAACTTTTTGCGAGAAAGTTGTTGATAATTAGTGGAATTAACGTTTTTTATTTAAAACGATTTTCTGTATGACATTTTGTTTAGTCAGGAGGAAGGTAATTCCTCTAAAGAATACATTTTGTGCTTGTTTGACATTGATTTGGTGCGATCCTGGCTGTTCCGTAAATGCAATGACACCATAATACTATCTTGTTTTAATCATACTGTATTATTTAAAGTTTAGTTAGGTTAAAGTTAGTTTTAGGTTTTGTATTTTTTTAACATTATATTGTTAGTCGCCAGGTTGGTGAAAGTTAGTTAATACACATACGAAATTTGTGTGGGAAAAGTAAATAGGATGATGTAACGGGAAGGGTATCTCAGGAAATACTTCCTGCCTTCGTGCTCTCTTTATTTGTCGATTCCAAGAACGCATTCTCCTCATAATTTTAACACATGCGTTTTTTTTCCTTGACTTGTCTTCATGCTTAGGTTTTTGAAAGGTTCAAGTAAACTTGCCAATTTGGACCTTCAATATTTTTAAATATCAAATATTAATTTTTTTTGTTTACTACTCATTTAGTAAATGTTTTATCATTACAACTTTATAACGATTTAGGCCTACACAAAATTGACATAATAATATACTACCCATATACAAAATGTCACAAAAACCTTAATGTTCTATAAAGTATCGAATTTAATACATTAAAATAAATTTTAAAATGTTCAGTAACGTTTTTATTCGAATTCGGACATTGAATTTTACTATCATGAATAACAGTGTTAAAAAAAGTAATTGTAACTACATCATTTGGCAACCGTTTCCAATAAATAAAATATAGCTGATGAAAATACATTAGGCCTAGTACAGATGGGCTCTGTTACTGTTGTTGCTATTTTAACCCTAGAACCGGCAATGTTAACGAAAATGGATTTTTTGGCGTGTGCAAGCATTTATTAAAAAATTCGCCAAAAATAGTAAATTAACCCCAATCCAAAAGTGTTCCATAGCTTTTTTGTAGCGAAAGGTTCAAAGAATTTGTATATGCCAGTAAAAAAATTATAGATGTAAAATTTAGAAAATTATTAGCTCAAGAAACAAAAAATGTTCAGTAACGAAAAATAAAAGTTCAACTTTAAGTCTACATAAAAAGTAGTAAACATTTTTTGTAATTTTTTCCTTAAATGTAAAAAAGTTTCGTAATTTAGTTCTAAATAGAACTGTATAAAAACATTTAACATTTTCAAATTTTTTATTTTGAAAACACGAGATTTTATGTTCTTACTACAAGTCTGCTATCAAAAGTATGCCAAGTTAGAAACGTAATTTACTAATATATGCTGTGCCCAAAAATAAAATATTATTATAACAAAGTGTAGAGAATAAATCAAAGAACTGAACTGTATACTTGTAAATTATCTTTTCATAAAAGTGTTCGACTTAGAAGTATTTGAATAACAAAAGTTAGAAAAATATAGCAAACTCTCGTCTGTACAAGTTGCGCGCGCATTCTCGTATGTCTCCTATGCTATAAAAGTCCGTTACGCTTCAGATTTGAACGTTATGTGAGACCGTATTAGCAGTCACTTTCCCACGGTCCTACACAATAAACTGTTCAAATATAGCAAATTTGGTTTACAGGGGAAGTTAGCTTGAAGAATTATCTTTACAAAGATACCAAAATATCTATAAAAAACTATTGAGGTCATAAAGATCTCACGTGAAATAAATAACGCTGTTTATTGGTTGGAAAACTGACCAATTGCAAGGGTCTACAAAACCCCTTCTTACTTCAATACTATTGGTCCGATTTTTGATTTGATGAAAGTTTTGGATAGGGGAAATTGTGATGAATCCATTGGTACATAGGTTTAACTAAGACAACCTACTGGGCGGGTTTTAGAGATTGACAAAAGTTGAGTAATTTCGTTATGTTTTGTATGAATTTCCGGGCGCCGATTGATTTGTAGAAAACTAATAAACTGCAACGATGATTACGTATGTAAATATACGATTTAGAAAGAAATTTTAAATACAAAAAATAAAGTTTGAAACATTACCTTTCCAATGGTGTTTGTTTTTTTGAGATTGGAAGATTTTTAGTGGGTCAAATATTCAATACAATCACGCGTTACAAATGTGCTGTCATGATCGCACGTTTCGTGCGATCTGCCGGTTCTAGGGTTAACTGTTGTAAAAAAAAACTAAAACTAAAATAAACTAACCCGAATTCGTAAAATGTTTCTGAATATTTTAATTTATTATAATGCATAAAATCCGATCCTGTATTATAGCACGATAAGGTTTTTTGTGACACTTGTATATATTTATAAATAAAACAACTAATTTTTACACGTCCTGTTCACTAAGAAAAATGTGTTTATCACTTTTATTTACCGTTACATTACAGTGACAAACTGTACAGTGAAGAAAAGAGGTCTATTTTTGTTTTATTGAGGTTGTACTGGTGACGTTTTACACAACAAACACAGCGTGGGGACCGGGCTTTACTTCCCCTCTCGGGGTGCATTGCCAGCGTGAGGAATCTGTATGTCGTTTGTCGTTACGTGTTAGGAAGGCTCACGGCTCGGGCTCACATGCAATTAATTATTCGATAGTTTGGTACAGGTACATATTCGATAAATTGGCAATATAATAATTTCGGATAAATGAAACCAATATTAAAACTAAAGGAAATCGATCACGTGAAAGCAATACCTTTGAATATATACCCTATAAGATTTAAGAAGGACACTCGCCGTGTTAAAAATTCAGATCAGTTCGACAGGTCAGAAAACTAGTTCTCGCCTTCGACGCGAAGCAGCGCTAGTAGTTCTTTCAATACTCGACTCGGCAGCCCCCTCCCTCTGCCTCAGCTAGGTGTTCGGTGGTCGAGATGCCTCTATCCTAAAAGACATCCAGAACCACAGAGCCAGTAGTAGTAACCATGGGTTATGTAGTAAAATACTTTGTTCTTTGTTATAAAAGTATACCACTTATAAATAAATTTAAACAACTATAACTATACTATAACCATTGAATATATATACCCTATAGGGTATATATTCAATGCTATAACTAACTTTAAAATTCCCCTTTCAACCACTAAAAACTTGTGTCTTATAACAACCCGAAACCAAATTTTTGTAGATTGAAAAGTTTGTAGAGTATAAAAGCTACACTATTTAAAAAAAAAAACATGGTTATTCCCTGTTATCAAATTCCATTACTTTACATTTACTCTTTGTTGTAGTTAAGTTTCTATTTTTAATCCTCTATTTGTTCCTCTTGTTAAGATCAAAATATGTTTTATTAATTAAATAAAACTCTTATATGTTTGTTCGTAAATAAGAGTTTCTTTTTTACTGAAGAAAGCATAAGAGTGTCTGTTATCAGCTGAAGTCCCATTGCTGACTAGCTACAGTCGACACACGCTGCACCGACCCGCCCGGGACAATAACATATTGGACTCTAATAAATATCTAAGATTATTTTTTACTCTGTCTCAGTAAAAGACATTTATTATTATTAACATTGAAAAGAAATTCAATGAGTATGCAGGTTTGCTATAAACAAGTATTTAAGAATGGTGGTTTCTTAACGATGAGTTTATAAAATGTAAAATTCCATACCTTTCACTATCGTTCACTGGGAAACTGAAGAATGACAATTCTCTGTTCTTCGCAGGCGTATTTTCACAATTAACATACGAACACTTACCACCTCTAGACATTTCACTACTAACTAATAAAAGTAATATAGTAACGACACACTACTCACAAATAAACTAATTAAATATTGACGATAACTAATTCAGCTAAAAACACTAATAAACTAAAGATTACTACAGTATTTAACTAAGTTTAACCATTGAATATATTCAACCCTCTATATATTCAATTATGCTATCGAGAAGAGTGACCTAAATTAAAACCAAACCAGTGCTTATACTGTTGGTTCAAAAAAAGATTCTCTATCTCCGCTCTCTCTCTCTCACAACATCCCCGCTCTCTGTCTCACTCCCGGCGCGCTCTCTCTCGCACAGAACACGAGGGAAAAAGGGACCAGAGAACTCTGGTGGCAAAGGCTGAAAAGTAGCAATTACAGAAAAATAATTGGTCTGAATTCTGGCCGTAAGGTGTGTCCTACTTATAGGTTATATATTCAATGGCAATACTTACTTTTTAGTTTTTATCCGTGGGAAAAGTAAACAGGATGTTTGCAAATAGATTCCAGGAAAGGCAGGAAATCTACCGGCCTCCCTTTGTCTGGCATATTCGCCGATTCCAAGAATGTCATACTGTATTTCTATTCAACTATTCGAATACTCTTACAAGGCAAGTAATCTATGACTTATTCGTCTAGCTTTTATTGAATAAAATTTTTCGAATAATTATTCGATAGTTTTTTTTATTTTAGTCGATTATTCGATAGTAAAAGTATTCGATTATCCCATCACTACAATGTATCAAATCGCGAACATCGATATATATTTCGAATTCGAATATCCGTAGTTTTCCGTAGTAGTCAGAGATAATATTACCAAGAGGAGATAGGCAACTCAATGTTATAAGTTGAAACTATCTTCAGCGCTTCTGGTGGAATTGTAGTGGACTAACAAACAAAGTTTTACTAAACGTAGTACGTTGTATCTATTTTAACCGGTATTGTAGTATATAATTATAATTTATAGGCCTACTATTAATCATTACTTTTGCATATTTAAGCATTATTCTTTGGCTACTAACTGTGAAATTTATTTTGTTAAACAAAAGTTTATTAAATGACTCTAGAATAAAGTAACTAAATTGTCATTTAATAATACATTTTGTCTATAATTTAAAACACAGTAGTAATCTAAGAAAAATACTTAATTTCAAAAGTAATCACATAATATTAGGCTGTAAAAATTAAAATAATGTAATATTTATTTAAATTTATAACACTTATAATTTTATCCATAATTCAATTATAATAAAACAGTGTCCGCTATTCTTGCATTACTTTTATTTAAAAAAATAAACGTTTTCTTATGACCTCATCCTCAGTTTGTGCGATACCAACGCTTCTGGTGGAATTGTAGTGGACTAAAAATTGAAACTGTAATTTACTGTAACATGGAACACGTTTCCCTATATTAGTTATCCCACCCTGGTAGCAGTGTTTCCACTTGTGGGATTTTTATCCCAAATATGGGATAATTTGGCTACTTGTGCGATAGTGTGGGATTTTGGGATAATGTGGGATTTTTCCTGAATTTGACATACTTTCTCTCTTTTTAAATATGGTTGTCATATATAATATATTGTTAATATTTACTTTCACATTTGTTGTATTTTGTACTATTCTTACTGTACACTTCATTTCATCATTATTCACAATTAATTAATTTAAATGTAGTACTACAGTGGCAGAAAAAATGTTTCCTGAACAACTTGTATTCTTAGATTGACACCATTAAAATTAATGGTTTCATCAATTTAAGTTAGCATACTTTGATTGCAACTAAATGACTGTTTCTACTAGTTATTTTCAGTATTCAGTTTTAAGGTATGTTTAATCACTTTGCTTTTATTCTTTTATGTTTACGTACCTCAATAGGCCCTTAAGTTTTACAGTTAACCTGAGCTTGTAGTATTTTATTACAATGTACTACGAAGACAAAGGCTGAGATATAGCTATAATATCAATGTTGTGTATTCATTGGTAATATTACTATGTATTATTGTTATTAAAACAATAAACACTTTTTACTTTGACATTTTAGTCTTTTCCTTCCCAACATTTTTTGTTCCAAGCCTGAGATTTGTAATAAATCTACTAAATATGGTGAATGTTTGAGTTTGGATAGTCTATTATTACTTATGTTTGACTACTATACAAGTTTCAGGAAAACTAATTTTTCAGTACAAGTATGATTTTTTAATATATATAATAATAAACTGTGCAAGGAAGTGGCACATACTTTCTCACAAACATATTTAAAATATTAAACAGATTCACTGTGACTTCATAATTGTAGCCCTGGGATAGGAGAGGTGATTTATTAAAGTAGGAGATTAACTAATAAATATTATTATTATTATCTAGAGAGAAAATTTGCACCAAACACGTCAATTAGGCCTGTATAGATGCACGAAAAAAGGTTTTGAAAAACAACCCCCTTTATGGCCAATAAACCCCCAAAAATCAGTTATTATTATTAGCTAAACGAGAATTTTTAGAAAGATACGGTTTTTGAAGTGATAACTTCTATTGGCCCGCTGGGCACTTTCGACTTGGCTATGTTTTCGAAATCTCGCGTCACGCCAGATTTCTCGCGAGATCTTGCATCACGCCAGATTTCCCGCGAGATCTCGCGTCACGCCAGATTTCTCGCGAGATCTTGCATCACGCCAGATTTCCCGCGAGATCTCGCATCACGCAAGATTTCTCGCGAGATCTCGCGTCACGCTTTTGTTTAGACACAAGTCAGATCGTGGAGAGGGAATATTATTAATACATTATTTACATTTATTAGCATAGCAATCAAATTAACACATAAGAATTAGTTAATATAATATAACAGCTGATTTCGCCCATCATCTGTAATTCTTAAACAAAACCCAGCGTAGATTATATTTTGGGGTTATGTTTACAACTTCAACCATTAAAATTTCTTGTGATGTTAATTTTCTTATATATTAGTTATACAACTAATGTAGGCTTCTATAACTATAAGTTATATGGGCTTCTACACGTTATAAGATTTGCTTTGGGGTTATAAACTGTATATAAAACTAACCTTTGATCATCAATATATTCGTTTATACAAATTTAAAGAAGGATACCTACTGTTTAACTTCGCAAACATTCGTACATCTTTGTATAACATATTTGGTTATTAATTTCTTTACTGTAATATTAACAACTTCTAAATCATTTGATCTATCAATATGAAATAAAAGGTAACTAAAAGATAATATTTTTACCTTTCTTTAAATATATAATAACGGATATAAATAAACAATTTGAACAAATAGGCCTACAGTTTTATAATCCTTATAATTGTACACCTTTACCGAGTTAAAAATCCCCGTAGTCATAGAAGTTATCACTTCCAACGTGTGGTCTTAAGCACACCCAGTTAATTTTTTTGCATATGGTAGGGTACATTAAAGGCTACAAATAAGTCAAATTTTATCAAAATCATAAGAGCCGTTATTTTTTATAAAGAAATAATAACTGTTTTTTTGGGGGATGTTTTGCCAAAAAGGGGGTTGTTTTTTCAAAAAATTTCAAAACCGTTTTTCGTGCATCTATACAGGCCTACTTGACATGTCTGGTGCAAATTTGTTTGAAATCGATCGAATAGTTTTCGCTCTAGCTTTGTATACATAAAGACATACATACATACATACAGACAGACAGACATTTTGTAAAAACCACTTTTTTGGACTCGGGGGGTTCCAAAACGGATATTTCCACAAAAATCTCAACATAGATTTTTTTTGCGATCACTATACTTGCTCTATGCTATAGTATAGTGAGAAAGTAAAAATGAATTATTGCTGTTCCTTTGTAACCGCATCACTTGAGAACGGCTGGACCAATTTGGCTATTTTTTGTTTAAAATGTTTGTAGTAATCCAAACTAGGTTTTTATATAAAGAAATTTTTTTAAATTTTCCCGAAAAAGTTTAATATTTTGAAAAAAAAACTAAACAGCCTCTTTTGTATGGACTCAAGACCATAGCGCACAAAAACAGCTGTTCGTGTAAAAAGCTTAGTAAAATATCATGTTTAAGTTTACATTCATTACCATATCAATATTACTTAGCATTTTATAATCGGTTTATTATTCTTCAAACCCA
>JAGFPH010010318.1:0-14169 GCA_018207615.1 Philaenus spumarius | reverse complement strand
TATTTTAATTCAATTCAATCATTGGTTGTTACATAATATATATATAACAGCTGGTTTGGATCAAAAGCATAACATAATTTTAGGTTAGGCCTGCAATGAACCAAAACACGTTTATTTGCAACCAATTGTGCTAATTTAAAATCAGGTGTTTTACAATTCTTCAAAACTATTAGTTTTTTTAGATTAAGTAAAATCAAACAAACAGTTTATTGTATTATCTATAAAAGTTTACAAACTATAAATCGAAATTTGTGAAGTAAATTCTCAAGTGGCATAAAAACCATTTTGCAGTTTGATTACTTAAGTCAATGTAATGAAGTGGAATAACTACCCTTTAAATTAAATCAAGCAATAGCCCCCAATAGTGAAGCATTGCTGGGTCCATTAGTTTCAAATATAAATCAGGCCTTGTTATCTTATAATTTTTAAAATACTGTAAGCTGCCCGTACTTATTGTAACTATATTTTTTTAAATTAATTTTCTCATATCTCTATTAAGTACTTTTTGAATTAATTATTTTGTTAGGTTTTAATGTAAAAAGGTTATAAATTTTTTAGTTGTATGATTATTTTTGAGACTAACCCAGTTGCAATATTTAAGAAAAATAGGGGAAAGTGAGGGATATTTTGTGGGATAAGTCGTGAAGGAATGTGGGATAATGTGGGATATTTCGTGACTCTGCGTGGGATATTATTTTCCGTCAAGTGGAAACACTGCCTGGTAGTAGTATTCGTATTCCGTAGTTTGTAAGTTTAGTGTAAAGCAGGGTGGGATAACTAACATAGGGAAACGTGTTCCATGTTACAGATGTAATTTCAGTTGTGCTTCTGTCCCACCAAAAGCGCTACCATCGCACAAATTGCGTATGACGTCATTAAGAATAAATCGTTTTGTTTATTATTTCAAAATTAATGGTTAGCAAACGATTGATATTGTAAGAAATGAGCAGAATTAAATTGTGCTACGTTAAAGGGTGCTTAAATGCTCAAACAAATAACAAAAGAAGCACTTTTTTCAATTTCCCATTGAAAAGTAAAGAAAATGGGTCACTGTAAGTATGATTTTTATACTAATAGCACAGGAATTAATTTGTATAGACCTAGCATTTTAATCTAGGCTGTGTTAAAAAGTACAGTATTTTTACATTTTAGACTATAATGCCACATTATTACAATAATGTAAGTTCCAATTATTAATTTTAATAATTACCTTCAAGTATTAATGTATGTTGTGGACATACTTGAAAGATACTCTGTCCTTGGACTATTTATGTATTCGAAATCTGAACCAAGATCCTTTGGAGAATTTATTTGGTTCAATTCGTAACAACTGTGGGTCCAACTACAATCCCACAGTTGGCCAATTTGTAGGTAGTCTTAAGACCTGCATTATCAATGGTCTTGCATTTAATCTTATTGTTAAGAATGGTAATTGTGAAAATGATAATGCAGATATTTTGAGCACTCTTCAAAGTTTTCTTGGTTCAGATTGTTCCGATATGGAAGTGGGTGCTAATCCAGAAAATCCACTTACAATGGATGATGAAAATCACGGCCCTGCTGCTTGTAGCGCAGCACCAGACATACCAAGTGACATGGCCTTGATGTCAACATCCTATGTAAGTGGGTATATTGTACGGAGGCTGCTTGCTAAATACAATTGTGATGATTGTGGAGCTGGTCTCTGCTGTAAGCCTTCTGATGATTTCTATCATGCAGGAATTTCATTCAAGGAGTACAACGAAGAATACAATAGGCTAACTTATCCATCTGAAAAGTTTGTCTATTGTGTTACTCTTTGTGCAAACTTGGTTGACAAAATTCTTAATGAACGTGGTCATCAGAATGGTTTATCCAAAATCATCAATGATTGTATTCGGCAAACAGTAACCTTTGAATGGTTCAAAGACTTCTGTGTAGTCCACTGGGAGGACGTTTACACCACCTTTATAGAATCTATTGTAAAACTATGTATTCCTTGGTGGTGTACACGCTCTAATAGACAGAGGATGTCTAAGGCTACGCAGAATAGAAAAAATAGAATTTTAAAACACTGCTAAATTAAATTATATATTTTTGGCCTAGTATTTAGATGTCTGTAGTATTGTATATATTTATATTTTGTAAGCACTCTTGATTGTATATATATTGTTAATATTGTATATACTGTAAATATTGTATATTGTCTTTTTATCCAGAAATGTCTGGATAAAAGCGCTTGAACTATTTTGTAATTAAGACTCATGGATACATTCAAGTGAAAGTACTGAGTCGTAGAAGTTGTACAGAGTCTTGAGTGAAGAGCATCAATCTGATTTGGTGATTTTGAGAGAAAGATATTTTTAATGCGATCAATATTTGTTCAATCAAGTATATAATCATAGCTTTACATAATAGTTGATTTCGCTCTTGCTTTTTTAAAAATATTTCTTCAGTGATTAACTGTAGGAGTACAGTGTATTATTTCTCTCCTCTTCTTTTTTTGGTTAATATTTAAACAAATCTTTTATATTCTTAAAGCATAGCTTTACCAATTTGTTTATTTCAATTCTTTTTTGTTTTATAAAAAAATAATCATAGCTTGACGCTTTGTTTTTTGCTTTTGTAAAAAAGCTTTTTTGAGAGGATTGTATATATATTGTAAATATTGTATATATTGTAAATATTGTATATATTTTTCCTGATAAATAATATTCAAAGAATAATTAGTGACATATAAATTAAACATACAACTGAATCATTTTAGTAACGTAATACAAAACAACCCCTAATTATGTTTAATTTTTTTCAACATTTCGTTTCCATGTTTTGGGATGGTGCAAACTTTTCCTTGCATTTTCTGAAGATAGAGTTATTATTTGTTGCTTCATTGCAATGCATAAAGTAAGATCAAATTAAGTTTAAAAAGAAAATATTAAGATTCAAAACAATGTATTCACAATAAACCTCACATGTGTGTAGCAAAAAAACCGCCATGACACTTTCACAGGTCACATGACCTATTTTGAGCAATTCCATTGGTATATAATGGAGATGGCCACTTTTGAAACAAACCTCAGCTGTACTTGTCCGTTTTTAAACTAATTTTATATTAAATCGTTAAAAATAACACGTTTCTGAAACAAATAAATATCGCCAATGAAAAGAGCAAAAAAAAAAATATTAGAAACAGGTGATACTTCAATTTTGTCCAGGAACACAGTTGTCCGTCTTTGATCCCATGCTACTCATTTAACAAAATATCAATTCATTTAAAATATACTAAAAAACAAATGGGATTTAATCGATAGATCGTAACCATTATGTCAACTGTTTTTAACAGTTTGTTGAAAAACATTTGAAGTATGTAATTACTTTTATTATAAACAATTATTCAAGCTTAAATGTCTAGATTGATAAAATTTGTCTATATTTTAACATTTGCATTTAGTTATACATGCAATAATTTTGAATGATAATGTATATGTGAACTTGAGGGTTTATACTTAAGAGTAAAAGTATGAAGATGATTGGTAATTGTAAACCTTTCAAGATAATTTTATGTGAATATTATTGATTATATATCTAGGTGATATAATGTTTTAATAAATTTGTCTTATCTAAAAAATGTTTTTATTTGTTTATTATCCTTCTAGTGCTTTCTTTAATGGCAACAAAAATAATGCATTCTCTTTTATTTTTATAAAGAAAAATTATGATTAAAAATGTCTAAAACCATTATTAATTAAAACCATTGTGCATCCACTTAATTAATTTGAGTGTACATTTTAACAAATAAGATTTCTTTATCTACAAGTGGTCAAATATATTTCAATAATACTATTACCAAAGTTATTTTCAAATAATAATATGTTAATTTATAAGTGTTATAAATTTAAATAAATATTACATTATTTTAATTTTTACAGCCTAATATTATGTGATTACTTTTGAAATTAAGTATTTTTCTTAGATTACTACTGTGTTTTAAATTATAGACAAAATGTATTATTAAATGACAATTTAGTTACTTTATTCTAGACTCATTTAATAAACTTTTGTTTAACAAAATAAATTTCACAGTTAGTAGCCAAAGAATAATGCTTAAATATGCAAAAGTAATGATTTAATAGTAGGCCTATAAATTATAATTATATACTACAAAATACCGGTTAAAATAGATACAACGTACTACGTTTAGTAAAACTTTCTTTGTTAGGTTGCTTCTATCCCACCAGAAGCGCTGAAGATAGTTTCAACTTATAACATTGAGTTGCCTATCTCCTTTTGGTATCATTATCTCTGGTGTAAAGTACGGTGAACATAAAGTAATTAGGCCTGTGTATTACAGAATTTTATCAGGTGAAAATTGTGCCTGTTTTTGTTTTGTTATATTATTTGTATTTTATTAAGTGATGTTAAGTTAGGCCTAGTTAGGTCTATATATTAATTTGACGCCATATTAAACATGATGCTTGCATATATTTTCTAGGTTAGTTAGGCCACTGGCGTCTTTACAATATATAGGGCTTTTGCCACCCTACCTAGATCAAAAGCGGAATTACCTTTTTTTCTTTAAAGATAAGTAGTAGTATCAGCCTTGGTTAAATAGGCCTACCTATGTTTACATATTAACATTAATATATACCTCTTGGTAATATTATCTCTGACATAGGCCTAGTAGGCTACTGTAATCTTGCAAACGTTTTAAGTGTAGTCTACAACTACTTGTTGAATCTTCGGCTGACAATAAAGTAAGAAGGTTTATGATAACCTTTTTTAAAATTATTTTGATGAATATAACTTAAAAAGTAGATGAAATAGAATTAAACGTAGTAAACTTTCACTTAAATATTTATATACGGTAATGTATAAATATACAGTATTATACTGGTTGCAAGTTGCCAAAGTTGGTTAATTCTAAATATAACCTGTTACATATACAAATTATTTATTTTACAAAAGAAAATTAATTGTTCATAGTTCAAAGGCTATAGGCCTACAGTTTATCATCCAACCTCTATTCGATGTCTAATAGATCTGGGGGGGGGGGGTGTCATGCTGCTGTATAGGAATTAAAAATATACGCAAAGTAATTGTTAAATGGTTTCATAAAAATAGCTTTGAGAACTTCTACTAAAGAAAATGTTCCTTCATAGTTACTATTATTTATAGTTCTTTGAATAATTAAATGAAAACTTATTTGGAATTCCCTTTTGAGTTTAAAGGTCGGTTTGACAATAATTACAAAGTTCTTATTGAGTTTTTGTAGTCTGGAAGTTGATATGTAACGCACACTTTTTTTTAACACATCTAAAACACAATTATTCACTTTGGCGATACAAAAAACAATGCTAGCGTCCTTTTGTCTTTTCGCCCTCCATTTCCCATCTCCAATTCAAAACTTTTTCATTGGAGACTTGGATTCATTGACCATAGCGAACTTTCTAAATACTTCAGGAAGCTGCAATTTTGGGTTTAAAATGTGTATTTTATTACTGTAGTAACTTTATGGGTACAGTAATTATCACTCCTAAATCATATAGGGTATTTGCATTGTGAGCTAAAGTTTCTGTGTAGGCTAAATTTAATAATTGTATTTATTGAATTTGTTAAGCGTCGTTCAAAACTAGGTCACTGGGTCAGAGATTTAGATTAAAAACTAAGCAACATTCTGTCTTCATTCTTATTATTACTGTTGTACTATGAAATATACTTCTAAGGTATTTTAAACATTGTAAATCTCTAAATAATCTATTGTAATTGTGTATTGTTATTGCAGTATCTTGTATTAAAATTTAGTAGGCCTATTTATAAGTTTTTAGGGACCTTATAGGCCTATCATCGAATCTTCCTGACCTTGATGTTACTGGGCAATCGTTTAATTCATTAAATTGAGTAGGAAGGTGCGCAGTGTACTTCTGGTATGATATGGTGATAGACAAGATGGCTTCCTGCCTCTTTGAGCTAGCAATTATAGAAATGAAATGTTTGATATTTTGTTCTAGCTAGTTATCATCCAGTGTTTCTAATAAATATATAATTGCTGTTACTGGAAAATATAATATTGTGTTTTTTCATAGAAGTTTGCATTGTGGACGTGTGAAATTAATGTGTTTTGTGTGATTCGATTTCTAACAGCAAATAGGCTTATATCCAAATTACATAGGAAATGCAGTGCATCGTATATTCTAAGTTAGGCTACTGTAGATATATATCAATTTATTTTAATATACTGTACTTGATCCATTCTAATGGTTGAATTTTACATTATATGGCTGTCCCAGTTTTTGTCATGACAGGGTGTCCTGAAAAGTGGTTTTGGGACGCTCAAAAGTCCCGAAAATCTGTTTTAAATAGATTCTATATATTTTTTTATTTCGCTTGATTAACCCAAGAACGGCCACGGTTAAAGCTAAAATTGGCCAGCCCGTTTTTAGCGTTTTGCAAGCATATTTTTAAAAATTCGCCAAAAATAGTAAATGAACCCCAATCCAAATGTGTTCAATAGCTTTTTTGTAGAAGAAACTTCAAAGAATTCAAATATGCCACTAAAAATTAGTTTATTTTGAAATTGTAAAAGTTATTAGCTCAAGAAACAAAAAATGTTCAGTAACGAAAGGAAAAAGTTCAACTTTAGACCTACATAAAAAATAGTAAACATGGAGTAAATAGTAAACAGTAAGCGTAAAAAAGTTTCGTAATTTAGTTCTAAATAGAACTGTATAAAAACATTTATCAATTTCAAATTTTTTATTTTGAAAAAAACAGTTTTTATGTTTCAAGTACACAACTGGTACCTACCTAGGCCTAGATTGTAACGTCATTTACTAATATATGCTTTGACCAAAAATGAAATATTATTATAAGAAAGTGTAGAGGATAAATCAATGAAAAGAACGGTGTGCCTACTTGTCTTTCCTTAGTTCACAAAAGTGTTTGAGTTACATTCGTTTGAATAACAAAAAGACATCAGTGGAATAAAAACTCCCGAGTCAACACGTGCATGTAGATCGGACCATTTGAATAGCGTGGGAACAAACGCCCGAGGCGATCTCACCACAACGTCACTTTAGACTGCTGTCTAGACAATCACAAAACCGGTTTTATCTGGATTACTTGGCACCGTTTGAAACTACAGACTTTCGTCTACAAAATGGTGTAAACAAATCTGTCAAAAGATAAGGCGTAGACTTTACAATATCTGTTGACAAAATGGCCTGTTTATTGGTTGAGAGACTGTCCAATCGCATGGGTTTACAGTATCTCTTCACTGAAACAGTAATTGTACTGTGACATCTGATTGGAAGACACCAACAGAAAGATGAAATCACGACGAATCCAACGGTATCGTTAGAAATGCCAAAGAAACATTATTGTAGATGGTGGGAAACGTTGCAGAAGTGGGAAATAACAGTACAATTGTGCGCAGATTCGCGCGTGGAAACAGCTGTAGCCCGATATGCATATTTTAAAACGATGATTACGTATGTAAATATACGTTTTACAAAAAAGTTGTAAATACAAAAATTGAAGTTTAATTCATTTCCTTTCCAATGGTGCCAGTTTTATTGCGATTGGGTAATTTTAAGTGGGTTAAAATTATCGTTTATGCAAATATATGCAAATTTTTGCAAATGTGTGAAGTTGTTGCGTTTGCGCCGTCTAACCTGGTGTTGTGGTGTCGTATGGCCGTTCGTGGGTTAAACGAAAAACGACATGATAAATTAATATACTTATTTTAGATTATTTCTCTAAAGCAGTTTATTTGTCTGCAGTTGAGTTGCGCTCTATCTGTGGGTAATTATGTGAACTACCAACTAACTAGCCTAAGGCATAAAAAGAGTTATGAAAATTGTCTTTTTGTTGCGTCACTTACCACTGTCACTCTCAGAATAGTTAAGTTGTTGATGGTGGCTTCTCGTATTTGTCGCATTTTGTTATTGAGTTGCAAAACACTCAGAAGTATTTAAAGAAAACGTTAATTTTATTTTATTAAAAATTCCATGGCGATTATATTTTAAAAACTACAGTAGAGTCCCTTTATTCCGAACTAATTGGGACTGAACATTATTCGGTTTAGAGGAAATTCTGAATATGCGGATTTCATAAATAACATGAATGTATTGACTTGTTAAGGCGTTAATTAAGTGTGGGGACATCTGTTAGTGTCAGTTCTATCATAGATCATGAATAATAAAATAGATTATGCATGCATACGGTGGCAGTGTGGCGAAAAAAAGGTTGTCGGGAAAATATTGCATGATCGCGCCGCGGGGTAACGCTAAGGAGAAGACATCATTCAAGACATTGGTGCCACACACCGCTTTCGTCATTTCCCCCATAGATCACGCCACTATCGTCGAATTTCCAGTGGATTGAAATAATGCATTGGATCGGAGTTCTAAACAACTTTGATCAGCTCGTAGGAAAGCGAGGAGGAGGTGAACACTCAAACTCAACTCATAACACACGTAGAAAATGTTCTTGATCTCACTTTAGTGTAGGTGCAACGATTCTGTTTTCTCCTAAAAAGGGAAGGGGTAGGTTGTTCGAACTGTCCGTTTTGTCATCCCACAGTCTGTCGGTTAATACCGCATCGTCTTGAAAAAGTTCAAGAAAAAAATAAAATTCCTTCGAGATAACGAAAACGGTGGAATAAAATGAATGAACGCAACTATCAGGTGGCAGCAACACTACTAGTGCCTACTGTTGTATCTAATCCTTCCTTCTTTCTGATGCATCCAGTATCTGTTTCACTGGACGCTTGTTGTGGTAGCTTCCTCCCGCAATCGTGAACGAAACAAAACATGTCTCAATTTAACTTATTTGTATAACAATAAATGTACGTTTTTTCACGAACATCTTTTAAATTTCTCCTCTTTTAATGTTAAAAAAATTAGTATTTTTTCTGAACTCTGTTCGGAAAAGGCAGATTTTTGGAATAGCTGGGTTCGGAATAGCGGGACGCTATACTAAATATCATTAATTAAATAGATATAGAAGTAAGTCTAAGTCATTGTAAATTTTGTGATTCTTTTTTTTATCAATATTCTTGGTATGTAGATTGAGAAATTACAAAAGGCTATTCGTTCTATACTTCTGTAAATAAGATATGAAAGAATAAACAGTATCTGATTGGTCGCTTACAATAATTACTACATAGGCTTACCAGATGTCCTCATTTACAGCGGACTATCTGCATTTTTAACCTCATCCACGAAAATGTTTGTGGCTGTAAATATGGCATAATTAATTTAGATTTTTATTATTTTTTAGCAATTTTACTAAACAGAAAAAAACGTTGATAAAAGATGCAGAGTTGCAGCGTATTATAGCTTAACTAGTAAGCCCGCGTGAAAAATCCCAGACAGATTAATTAGATAAACATCATTTAAAAAAATACTATTTAAGACAACTGACTTTATCTAGGCCTAGCTAAATATGCTGACGGGGATTTTTAACTCTGTAAATGTATACAATTAAAAGGATCATAAAACAGTAGGCCTATTTAAAAAAAATTGTATTTATATACATTATTATATATCTAAAGAGAGATACAAATTTGATCTTTTAATTGCTTTTTATTTCATATTGATAGATAAAATGATTTAGAAGTTATTTATATTAATTAGCCTATAGTGAATAAATTAATAATGGAATATTTTTATGTGTTATATAGGCCTATACAGGGTGTATCAAAGGTAATGACAAAAAATGTCCATACAATATTGTAGTATTTACTGTGTTGGTATAGGATGCCGGGTTGAACAAACCAATTAGTACTTATAACTTAACTATTATCCTTCATCTGATTGTTTGGCAGTTACACCATCTGATAGGGAATCAAAAGGGCTACAAAAAAGGTGTCTAGACATTTTTCGTTAAAATGTACGGTTTTGGAGTAATTTAGGTTTGAAATTTTCAAACAGCCGCCATTTTGAAACGCATGATTGGATTTAATCGTTTATTTTTCTTGAGGTATATCATTGTCAGGTTAAACTTCATACCAAGTTTGAACTCAATCAGTCAAACCGTTCTCTAGATATGAATTATTTTGTACAAAAAACAAAATGGCGGATATCTGGAAAACGAAGCGTTTTCGGACCTATGTTTATAGGAACTTTTTTCATTATTTTCTTTCCGTTTCTTCCTGATACACCCTGTATATACGAAGATGTACTAATGTTTCCAAAGTTAAACGAATAGGTATTTTAAATTTGTGTAAACTAATAAATTGACGATAAAAGGTTGTATTTATATTCAGTTTATAACATTACACCAAAGCAAATCTTATAACGTATTATAGCATACATTAGTTCTATAACTCATATATAAAAAATCAACTTCACAAGAAATTATAATGATTGAAGTTGTAAACATAACCCTAAAAAGTATAATCTTCACTGGGTTTTATTTAAGTATTATAGATGATGGGTGTAATCAGCTGTTATATTAAATGTTACATATGTAAGTACACTCACTTTTATAGTTGATCAAGCAAAACGGCCGTTTTGCGGAACGCCAAGAAAAAAAAAACGGCCGTGCTATAACATACGGAAAACATAGCTACCATGTTATTCACCACTTAAAAATACCATTTTAAAAATTAAAAATGGTAAATTTTAGTTTAAAATCAAATTATTTGTTGTAAAATTAGGTGATTTGATCTTTCATTCAACTTTCTAGGTCAAGCTAAACCCCCTTTTCGAGCCATTAAAAACAATAGATAATCATCAAAAAATTATTCATAGTTTTTTTTCATATTTCCCGCCTATTCTGTCAGACCCAATAACTACCTCACCTTTTCGAGTAGAGAGCTCGGTGATGGCTTTAAACACATCTCCTTTCAATGGAGATGAATAATGTACAAGAAAAATAAAGGTAGCTGCAACGAAACTCAAAATATCGCCGAAATAGTTTTTCCTATGTAAGTTAGATTGGTACATTAGACTGAGTATATTAGCCATATGATTTTGTAAATGTTACATACGAAGATGTACGAATGTTTCCGAAGCTAAACGAATAGGTATTTCTTCTTTAAATTTGGTAAACGTTAATATTATATTGATAATAAAAGGTTGTATGCATTTTATATTGACAATTTCAATTATATAACATATTATTATAGCCTACATTAGGTTATATACAAAATACAATTAACATTCAGACATTACAAGAAGTTTGTTTTGATTGTAAACATAACCTCAAAGTATAATCTAGGCTAGATTTTGTTTAGGTATTACAGATGATGGGTGACATCAGCTGTTATATTTGTTACTCTCGGATGTACCTAGGCTCGTAATTAATTACAGGAGTTGATTTAGTTTTTAACTTTCTAACAGAGCATTGTTTATCAAATTGTAACTGACAATTTTTAATAATTAAATTTTTATCTTATTTAATCCTGGAAAATATGACTTGTGTAATGGTCATTATATAGTCATTATAATGGTCATATAACACTTTAATGTTATAATTTCTTGAAATCCCACTATAGTCAAATTCAACTCAGAGTGAGGCGGAAGTTCAAGCCTACGGAGGGTCAGCACGGTCGACTGGTTTCCGCTCCACACCTACCTGAATTTTAATTGTTTATAGTAGCGTTATGCAAACTTTTTTTATAACAAGAAAATATAAAAATAAATCAGATAACGTTGTGTATCATGATAGTCTGTTTATTTTGGTACCAAATTTGAAGTAAATCGGTAAATGTTGAGTAATTAAATAGTTCTTAGTTACATTAAAAGCTATGCCATTTAATTACTCAACATTTACCGATTTACTTCAAATTTGGTACCAAAATAAACAGACGATCATGATACACAATGTTATGTGATTTATTTTTATATTTTCTTGTTATAAAAAAAGTTTGCATAACGCTACTATAAACAATTAAAATTCAGGTATGTGTGGAGCGGAAACCAGTCGACCGTGCTGACCCTCCGTAGGCTTGAACTTCCGCCTCACTCTGAGTTGAATTTGACTATAACAATACAATTAAATATTAATATAATTATTTAGTACTAAATTATAGTACAAATTATTATTATTATTAATTAGTAAAAAAACGCAAAACATAAAAATTATTCAAATATATGGAAAAAATATTAATGAAAAATATGGAAATACCTTCGTGTGTTTGTGTGTATATCTGTTTGGAATTAGAAAGAAGAATGCCTAAAAAGGAATCAGTGAACAAAAACGTTTACGTCTTAAAGAAATAGAAGTGCACAATCATTGTAAGTAAATTATGTCATCACGATGTTGATCAGCCGTTTAAAAAAAAAAAACTGCAGAGTAATGCTAAATAGAAATTTTAATGCTACGACTGGTTTAGTTAATGGTTCTCTTGGAATAGTGCAAAATTTTAAACATGACACTGAAGGTAAATTAGAATTTGTTCAAGTAATATTTTGAAACAGGTGTTATGATGTTGAAAGGACACAGTCAAAATTTGAGCTATTTATAAAAGCCTTTATATTTCGTAAGCAATTCCCTTTAACAGTTGCATATGCCATTACAGTGCATAAATGTCAAGAAATTTCAATCAATTCAGCTATTTCAGATATTGGCAAATCTATCTTTGCTCCCGGTCAAACATATGTACCTCTTTCAAGAGTAACAACATTGGCTGGTCTCCAGCTGATAAATTTTGACCCATATAATTGTAAAGCTGCTAAAGCTTGAATTATTGAATATAATAAGATTTTCTACACATATCGGTCCATCAAAGTAGGTTTACATCACACAAAGATATTGTATGGAAGGAGGGCAAAATCAAATATTTTAAGGACCAAGAGATCATGCTTCAAATAAATGACTACATCCCAATTTCGGGATTCAGTAATGGTAAAGGAGTTTCGTGCTATGCAAATGCAACCTTGCAGGCACTTTTCATATGCAGGCCCATTATTCTAGAATTGCTTGAACTGGACGGAAATCCTCCTATGAAGATATTGGCAGCTGGTTACTTCTCAAATGTAGGCCTACTGAATTGTAAAGACTTGCGTGATCAACTTGGTGTCCCGTTTACTTTAGACCAGCAACAAGATGCAAGCGAATTTTGTTCAAACTTAATTTGTAAATATGATATTTTAATTAAACATTTTGAGGTGATTTTAAGCACTCTGGTAAAATGCTCAAGATGTCTTTATGAATTTCGGCGACAAGATGAGATGCATTCGTATTTGCCGCTGTCCATTAACACCAACAAAGCAACTATATCAGATCTGCTGAATCTTCAAGATTGGAACAACTTGGATAATACAACTTGTCCATCATGTTCATCTGTTGGAACACAATTGCAAAAAATTTAAATCAAAACTGCTAGCCAATTTCTTATATTTAGTTTGAAACTATGGATCAATATAGGAAAAATCCAAAATTTTAAACTTAATTCTCTCCCATCAAATGTTGTCAAAATCAGTGAAAGCTCCTACATACTCAAAAGTGCAATTTTTATCATGGAGAAACTATATCTTCTGGGCACTATACCAGCATAATAAAATATCAAAATCAGTTTTATCGTGCTAACGACAACAACATATTACAAGATAGGTGGCCTCCTGGCTAAAGATATATATCACATTATATTTGAGAAAAAGAACTAATGAATTTTAAAGAACTAATTTAACAGTGTAATTCAAAAGTAAAATATGTTTTATTATAATCAATATTATTAGTATTACATTATCATGGTGAAAATGTTTCTTTAATGTGCTAATATAATTGATAAATAAATGATACATGTTTCTTGTTTAAGTGTTTCGTATGTTATCACATTTATTATATCTAGGAAAAGTAATATTATAGTATATTAATAAGCAATTTCAGTGTCCATTCACAAAATATATAGGGATATACCTAGGAAGATGTAATTTTGAAGCGACATAAAATTTAATTATCAAAGATGCATGAATATATTTATATTTAGGTGTTAATATATATCGGAAGTAATTTCAAAAGAAAAATTATTTTAGGCCCAAAAATGCCGCCTTAGTAGCCGTTCCAGTCAATGAGACTTAAAACAAATTAACAAATTTATTTTCATAAAAAATAACAATTAATCAAAACCTGTTTATAAACTTTACTTAAAATGTTATTTAAAAGTTTACCAACCTCATATAAAATAAAACAATACCTTTGTTTCATAATTTTATTATTATATTTGTATTATTTAACAAAAAA
>JAGFPH010010317.1:20727-40850 GCA_018207615.1 Philaenus spumarius | reverse complement strand
TTCTTATAAGGTATGGAACTCTAAAAATAGAAGAATTGTAACTTTTGAAATTTTAAAATATCTTAAACTTTAGGCCTACTTGTATGTTAAACAGAGGGAAATAACCACAAATCGCATGTTTCGAGGATGTGAAAATGTGAATATTGAGTATTCAAATATCATATTTTATAACGACATTCGTGTGTCTAATAGACAATTGTAATTCTAAAAAATAAAATAAAAACAATAATTTATAGTTTTTGAAGTAAAATTTCAATTTTTAAGTAATCCTTCAACATGTACTGCATATTCATAGGCAGTGTATGATATTCTCTTTTTTAATGACATCATACCGGTGCATTATTTTATTGGCATAATGCCCATTAGGAGAGAGTTAGTGGATCACCTTGGCGGAAGTAGAATTATTGTCAAATACCGATCCATTCTAGCAGTCAAGTATTGCGGTTTACTTAATAACAGTTTAGACTCAATATGAAACCGTAAACTGTTCAAATACTTTCACAGACCAACGCACGCAAATCCAGTAAATAAAGTGAAACGAATTCCCGGATAGGTAACACACGATGAGTTGATTTAAACGTAACCTCACCATATACATTTATTTTTGAACTTTATAATTAATTTATTGTCGTGTTGAAGTTTTGAAACATTGACAAGACCATCAGTATAAAACATTCTTGGCATTTCGCACATAATGGTATTTTAATTGTGCTACACATTGTCAAAGCACGTTTTAATCTACAGTTTGTCAGAATGAATTAACTGGTAAGAAATTGAGAAATGTCGAGAAATAAACATACCTCGTCGTTATATAAGACGATGATGCTATAAGTGTAAGGAATATGATGAGCCATTATTTTTAGAACCAGAAGAATCCAGGAGAAATATTTTTGATTTGAAATCTCAGTGTCTTAAAAGTGTAATCAGAGAGGTTGTTTTCTAAACATATTTAAACTTTTTTTTAAATAATCCGATCACGTGCTCCTTCGTTCCTCTGGAAGCTGAAAACCCCGCTTTGCAAGTTTGTATCTCGACAACCTTGTGGCCTCGGATTATTGGATGCATAGCTTCGCTCGCAATTTTCTTCGCGAGTTTGCTCCGCGGCCATCGGTACTGCTTCATGGTTTTGACCTGGGTACTTTTATGGTATTTTACGTTTTGATCGATTTTAGTTAAACCAGACGTGCTATAAGTTCGTGTAAGAACAAAATGTGAAGACTAATCTCCTATAGTATTTGTTTAAATAAACCCCAAACAAGTTCCATTCTATACGAAAAATCTCGAAAAATTTTTACTTCCTGTAACAAAAAAGATGCTTTCTTGTTTGATATTTTTGGCTTACGAACTCTACTTAAAAAACCAACGTTTGAACCAATTTGAACCAAATCGGAACCAAAAATTGCGGCCGTTAGAGTGCGAACACATACATAATTTTTTATGACACACCAAACGTGTTATGGGGACCATGACCATGGCCTAACCTTAGGTCTCACCATAAGAGTCACTGCAAAACCTCAACTTTCCTATAGAAATTCGCTAAAAAGAACATATGGAACTGTGTACTATACCTTATCAGTTTTTCTGATCAAAATTCCGTCTCGTTTTTGAGTTTTAAATATTTTTTAGAAAATATCTTGCTGAACACATATCTAGAAGGTAATATGCTATTACTGAAATCGGGATATTGGCAAAAATCAAAGGGCAGATAAAGTTCTGACTAAACAGAAAATAACTTGAACACACTATTTTTGTAGGGTAAAAGAAATCAAAATAAAGCGTATTATTTGTTTTAAAGCTCCTATAGTACAAAAATAATTGTCTAAATATTATAATTTTGTATTTGTGAAGTAATAGAACATACATATTTGTTAACAAAATATGTTGTTTTTCCTCAAATTGAAAAAAAAACATTGAGGGGCCTTTAATTTTGATGTTACACTATTTTTAGATTCGAGCTTTTTAACTTTTCTGAAATCCTATTTTTTTTTTAAATGAAGGAAAATTTGTAAAATGTTTTTAAATTGCACACATTTCGAAGGTATGCAAAGGTTCATACAAATTTTGGTTTCTGAGAATAAATAAACCAATGTCAACAAATACTTCGTCAAGTTATACTTAATACAATTTGAATGTTTTCAAAAAGGATTTGTATTTTGAAAAGGTGTGAAATTGGTACAGTAAAATAGGAGCGTTTAAAAGTTTGACTTTAGTTGCATTAATACAATATTTTCAGAACTAGAAGTATAATTTTTCTATGGTTATAGTTTAAAAATATTTTGTTTTCTGAATTATTTTATAGTGTATCTTTTTTTATGTTTATGGATTTTAATAAATGTAAAGTACAATACAAATTTTTGTTATTATTATTAAAACTAATTATATTTTCTCCTTGATCTTCGTAAAGTAATAAAATCATACCAAAACAAAATTTAAATTTGTAGAAAGTATGTAAAGGGGTATGGGAGGGAAGACAATATGGCGGCAGTATAAAACCAATCTCAAGAACTTGCGCAGAGCTTGTTGTGTGTATTCCAGTGCGACGTGAACATGATTACATTGGATTTAGGCTTCGTGTTTGTAAGTAAATAGCTATATGAGTAATGACTTTCTGTATCTTGTATTCATAGACAATATTAATTTCAATTGTATATAAGAGTAACAATTGAAGTACATATACATTTATGTTAACATAGAACAATCTTGACCATTGTCATAAGTACTATACATCTGTTCTGATTATAATTATGGACACATATAATTATACATTATATAAGTCATACATTTTTCATCTAGTAAACATTTGACAGATCCTAGCTTAGGTCATAAGATGAATAAAACCGGCATTCAAGCATATACCAAGTTGATAAGGTTGGTTTATATGGTTTGTATTATTTCCTTTGTTGTATAACAGAATATTTTACATTTTATATGAAAATATAAGTGTTGGAAAGGGCAATCTATTTGTTTACCTCAGTTACTTTCTTTATAAACTGTGCTTCGGAATATCTATCAAACAACTCCACTGAATTGGAATACATTCAAACAATTTAGGAAACAATCATTTTAAATAATTATGTCGTCTAAAGAAATATATAAATTAAAATAAGATGTTGTAATTGTAACATTAATGAAACCGACAACACGATTATTTTAAATTATACAAATGTTTAGTGTATTTTTACGACAATGGTGTCACTAATTACGGCATTTGCGAGATAGCGTGACACAGACTAAGAACAACATTCAAAACCAAACAAACAATATTATTTGTAGAAATTTTACTAATTATTGTGCATTGTTGTTTGGATAAAAACACAGAATCTTACAACTAATTTGTTTATTTGTTCAAACTTCAATGTTACCATCTTCAGTGATGCAGTAAATTAACTTATTAGTTGCGAGGTTCTGTGTTCAAGTTGTATTCTTCAAGAATATAATAATACAGGTAAAGGTCAATATTTATTTTGTACTGTGTTTTAAAAACAAGTAAGTCGAGCAAGTATTTATCCGCAGATAAAACATCTATTGGGTTATGTTAAATAAATTCTGAGAATTATATAGTAACCTAATAATATCAGCTTTTATATTTTGAAAATCAATCATTCTGTCAATACGTTCATACAACTCATTTAAGTCGGACTGTCATTGCAATACAAACAACAGTTTTACCTGCTGAGCAAAGAATTAAGTGGCTGTGCTGTAATATTCATGAAGTTTAATTTAATAATTCAAGTAAGGTTTACGTTGGTTGACAACTGCAAAAGTTAAATATAGAAATGATTTAGTTTCAAATCACACATATCACTTGTACCAATCCGGACTGTAGTCTGCAGGAGTAACAGAATGCAAGGTCGTGAACACGCCCCATGTCTCGACATACCTTGAAGTGACCTTAGATTATTTTCTTTACTGTACTTTAAGCATGTAATACCAGTCAAAGGCTTAGTTTCGAACATACTATCCTGTACTGTGTATTTGTCTGTACCTTGGCTAGATACAGATGCGTTCATTAAGTGACCTTTGAACTGAGTATAATTTAACAAGTTTGCATTTAATAAACACTTTTTGTAACGAAGTTCCTTAACGCGGGTTGTGGTAGGAGTTACCAAATAGAAAATGTAATGCGTAACGAAAAAATGTTGTATTAATTAGTTGCTATAGCAATGACAAATATAAAATACGAGTAACGAAAAAGTGTTATCAAATTGGTTGCTATGGCAATGAATGTAAATACATTCAAGAAACATGTGCTTTCGTTCATCAATTTAAATTAAGAGACGATCTGTTCCGTCCGGCGTAGTTCAGATATTATCGTCAAGCGCTGAAATACATTCAATAAGCATAAAATGTTGGTTCATCAGTCTGGGCCTAACCTAAAATTAATGTATTTATGTTGTAGTTAAGACAGGCAAAATAAATTATACATACACACAATAATTTTAGGTTAAGCCTAGACTGATGAACCAACATTTTATGTTTATTGAATGTATTTACAATGACTGGACTTTTAACTGTATTTGCCTTCTTAGCTTTGATGTTAATAATTAATTTTACACCTTTATTACAATAACATTAAACGTACTGAAACAGTAAATATTTGTATAAAAAATAAACTAATAATAAACGGCAATTGAAAGATTAAAATTATGTGTGTATGTTGTCGTTAAGGCTGGTAAAAGAATTGAAGAAAAGGTGATGAACTTCGTTCCTGACGGGTGTCCCACGACCGCAGACATTTACTTTTTTATTAGTTGAACCATTTAGATACCTAGAAACAGGGCCGTATTTCCCAATAGGCCCTGTAGGCCCGGGCCTATGGGCGCAAGCTCCCAGGAGGCGAACGGCTGAGAGAAAAAACAAATATTAAAAAAAATATCTAGAAATAAAAATAAATATCCATAACTTAACATAATTTTAATTGATTACAAAAAATCATTCTGATTTTGAAGTTAATTGGAACAAATAATATTGTTGGTAAAGTTAAACTATTTCTCAACATTACGCATCAACTTCGTTACAACATTGAACTCAAACACGGGAGAACTGGCTGTAGGGATGTCGTCGAGCGGTACGCATCGTACGCACTATAAACGTGAGCTCACTATTTAATACATAAAATTACTAAAAGTGTTTTAAGACGGCATTTTGTTAATCCCAGAACCAAATAAATTACTCAAAAAACTTGCAATGATAAAATTGCATCGTGGAGTAGTGTTTAAGCAATTAACATATAGGCCTGATATAATTTTTTAATAAAGGTTTTTGATGAAGTAACTTAAACCAGACTAGAGGGCGGAAAAATTATTGGGCCTAGGGGCGCCAAAATGCTAAATCCGGCCCTGCCTAGAAACCCCACTACTACGCTAAAAAGGGTTTCATCAAAATCGTAAACTAACAATCACCCCTATACGTTTTGCAACCCTTACTACAAATGAGACGTGTTGCTAAGTTATATGTAAGGACGAGGCGAAGTGATAATAGAGCATGGTTACCTTTGACTCAAACGCGCAACACTTTCTTATTCAAGTTCAGAATTTGTGCAGAATTTGTTATTGCGGTACTAGCTTTTAGGAAGCTCCCACTATTCTTCATCCCCACACATATATAGAAAATAGGTACAGTTACAGTTTGCTTCAGACCAACTAACTGTCTAGTATGCAACCGGATTCTAAAACGAGATTTGATTTCTATCTTAAGTGTTCAGTATTGTAAAGAAATCTATAACTTTCTTATTTGAAAGTTGTCTACCCAAAGATTTAATAGTTTAAAAAAAAAATCTTTTTTAACATTTAACATCCACTATCAAATATTTTGAGAAAAGTTACATTTTTAAGTGTTTTATAGGATGTATATTGTATCTTATCTCACTATAGCTGTTTCGGAATAAGTCTCATCATCAGCTGCTTGTCAAGAGAAGAAATTATGATTTATAATTTGTTTTCCAACTTTTAACAACAGTAAAACAAATACGGGAAAATTCAGCCGCTTCTAAAACTTAAATGTTTAATAGTGTTTTTGTATTGTTCATTTTAATTTTAACTCTTGACGAATACCTGACGATGTGACTTATGTCATTGAAGAAACAAGTGTTGTTTCTTCAATGCTTATGTGCCGATAAAGAACAATTTGATTTTCTCTGATGACTCCCAAAAAACGTACGGTTTCTTTAAATATGCTTTATATCTTGAAATTTTGTAATACTATATTTTAAAATGACAAAATAATTAAGAGAAATATTCTTGTAATAGATCTGAAGAAGTCACATATTGCCCAACCGTGTCGTTTGTCCTATCCTCCTTCAAACAAGAGGGTTCTTCACAAATAATAATTGTCTTACAAAAAATAGAAGAGGACTCAAAATCGTCATTTAATCTCTTTACAGTATATTTCTTGTAGGATAGAGTGTAATGGTAGTTCCTCACTTCATGTTCACTCAATTCACTAACAATGGTCCTAAATTTGCACTTTAAATATAGCCAGTCATTCAACCTCTATTATATATTTTAAAAAGGAACACAATTTTTTTTCACCTGCTTCCAATTTCTAACATTATTTCAATGACTGAATTTTGATCCACAAATCATGCGCGACACCTAAAACAGTTTAGCTTTAAATAAAAGTAAACAGTTTACAATGCTTTAACACATTTAGCTGTAATAGTCCATTTATCCAAACCATAACTAGTAAAAGTAGTTTAACTTCCTGCTACGAGAGGTCAGGCCTGAACAAAAGTCATGCGTGCTTTCAACTTAATAATGTCTGTCTAATGACGATTTCAACAGATTGTAAAATTAATCATGACTTTAATATTTGAAATTCACATTTCGAAAAGTATATAAAGCAGTACCATTTGATTATTACGTCATTCGATTATGTTAATTTTGTAACAATACCTCATTATATAAACAATAGTCTAATTGTTCTGGAACACTAACCCTTCAAGTAACTTTTCCAGCACATATATTCCGAGAAATTCTTCAGGAGCATATGCTTCAAGGTGAAACATATTTTAATTCGCTACAACTAGACAACAATTTTGTGGATAACCGTTAATAAATACTTGTAAACTTTTATGCATAGTTTGTTTCCCACTCATTAAATTACAATTTCTTTGATATTTTAGGATTACTGATAATTATTTAGAATATTAATTATTTTTCAATAAATTTATTAAATTTTATGTTGCATGTGTTCAAATATTTATAAACTATAAAAAATTACCACTCAGTTTTAAAACCTTTAAAATCGGTTTTATTTATTACAAACAAAAATCATAAACTTACAATACATAGTAGCCAATAAGGAGAGCAGACCAATATTTTAAAATGTCAAGGCAAACATTTACCTAATACAAATAAAATGTAAATCTGTTCAAACATTTCTTACTCTTTTTTCAAGTATTGTTCAATACTTGACCCAACAAAAGAAAAGTAGTGGTTTAGTAAGCAAAATAATATATGCCAACAAGCATATAATATAAAGGAGGTAGGGAAGCAAAAAATAATTAAACCCTAAACCTATTCACCCATAATTTGATTAACTGTTCGTCTTAGTACAAATATTATTTTATAGTCATTGAAATTTGCGATCTGAATAGTTATTATCCAGAACGAAAATATCAGGTTTATTGACATCTGACGTAATTTTAACGTTGCAACCTACTATTATTATTGATTAAAAATGACAAAGTTTTAACATGTTTTACAAAAATCGTAAATAATCTCATCTACCACAGAGGATACGATTCCCAAGTTAACAAGACACTCTTTGTACCGGATATATTAAATCACCTGAAGTTCTGAAGTTATCCTCCCATCCTCTTGCAGTTGCAGAGGTCATGTACAATACGTCTTACGCAATAGTTAGGTCTAAACTAAGCAAGAAACTTAATAGTCGATGTTTTAGTTAAACATTCTTGACTTTGCAGCGCTAGAGAAAAAAGAAGAAAATGTTTTAAAAATAATTGCTGTATACAATTGAGCTTGTCACTTAGTTCTGTATTCAGCAATCATATTTACCTATTATTATTATTTTCAAAGCAATTAATCCACCCAAATTATATACAGTACTGCCTTTTTGGAAACGTTCAACTTCAATTTTTTTTTAGAAAAGCTATCAATGATAAAATGTTTGCTTGTATGTGTTTTTATCTGTATTTACAATATGAGAGCTATTAATTATTTTATCAAATATGACTTACACAGTTTTGTTTGTCAAAGTGAAAATAGTTCATATTTATCACTGATATAAATAAGGGTTCAACATTTATTATTATATTATTATAAAAACAATGTAGTTTTGTAAAAAGTTTCATAAAATGTAGACAAAAGACTACGTTTTTACTTTATTTTATTGCTGTGTAAATTAATAATAATAGATACACTAACATTATTGTCTAAACATTATGCGAATAGCCACAAGGATTGTTGTTTTGACTAAAGTTTTTTGATTATTATAATTAATTACATTATTTTATCCACCCAATCAATCCTTATTATTACACAGATAACCGGTTTTGGTGAAACTAAGTCACCATCATCAGATCTTCACGAAAATGTATTGCAATTCCTTCATACATTCCAAGCATAAAACTTACTTGTCAAAACATAAAAACGGCAAACATTACATTAGACAGACAGGTCGGACATTTTTTGAAAAGTTTTAAAAACATGTACCCAAAACGACTCTTTTTGAACAAAAGTCAAGCTTTGCGAAACATCTCATATATTGCAACTAAACGTATTAGTCTATCAACCTCAACTTGGAAATATTTCACAAGTGCAAGACAGGACACCTCTTAAACACATTAGAAGAATATCAGATCTACAGATGCCAAAAATTACAACCGGACGATGTTTTAAATGTTAAATTAAATTACTCGTCAAATGAAACACAATCATCCCCCTCCAGCAGCAGGCAGATTTAAACAGACCTAAACAAACCGTGAACAACCAACTTTAGTTGTCATTCCAATTATACAGATGACAGACCTAAAATTTTAGCTGCTAAATTTTGATACTTTACTTTTTGTTTTAACATATTTGTAATATGTGCCCGTGTGAAGTTTTAAATGTTGTGTACTGCTTGTTGTTTTTATGTTTTGACAAGTAAATAAGTTTTATGCTTGGAATGTGTGAAGGAATTGCACCACATTTTCGTGATGATCTGATTTTATTATTATTTTTACCGAAACCGGTTATAAATAATAAGGATTGTCTGGACGGAGAAAATAATATAATTAATTATAATAATGACATAACTTTAGTTATTGTTCAGTATAGAACACAATTACAAATCCAATGATTATTGTTTATAATGTTTTAGTGTACCCTCTACAGTGTTGGGTAATGAGTATGTAGGGAATTGTAATACAACTTCCAATAATTAAGAGAATGAACTTACTTCAAGATATTAAGGACATACCAGCGTCTAAAAGCAAGTCAACAAATAGAGTTTACAATCAGAAATCAGTTAAACAGTTTTAAAATAATTTAAAGAAACCTGTTAAATGTTTTCTAAATATTTCCTACCCATAGTTTATTAGGTGTTTTTTTTTTTTTTTGTGTATCGTAAATTTCAACCCCTCCCCCAAAAATGGGGTATTTTGGAGGTAAGTAGAAAATTTTAAATGAGAACCCCTATTGAGTGACACCTCATTTTAAAGGCCTTGATAAAAGAAGAAGATTGGCGCAAAGCGCAGGTCTGTATGTTGACTCTGTCCAACACAATGGCCAATCAAAGTTACAATTTTTCCCCATTTAAATAACATTGAAATGTTAAATATGATACATCTGTTATTTTTTACAAGGGTTTAACCCAGTAGATCACTCAATCTAAGTTATAAAACATAGTAATTAGTATAAACAGTAAGGCTAGCCCTGTGGAATTTCCAGTTACTGGACTTTTTACTATTAGGAGTCGACAAACATGCACAGTTGTGAATAACAAAGCAAGGTTGTATCAACCCAAAGTCCAGTACCTGGGTGAATACCTGGGAAAATTTTTGGGGGAGAGGTTGAAATTTACGATACACCAAAAAACTCCATTTTTGTTCATGTTAACAATCCCCAAAGCAAATCTGTCTATTTCCATTAATAAAAAAATAATAGGAGGGGTGGGACTTTTAAGACACCTGGTATATAGTTTCTCGTTTATTTATATAAATGAGGATTTGTTTTTTAGGAAACACCGTCATGAAAAAAGCTTACAATACACAAATATAAACATGTACAGCCCAAATTTAACGAGCAAAGTTACACAGTTACATTCATAAAATATGTTGAATGTTGAACAATATTTGATAAACGGTATTAAAATGAGTCGCATTAGTTTCAATCCGTTCGTTGAAATCTCTGATTATAAAAAGCAGCTGGTACAAGCAGCAATAGTAAGAAATCGTATTATTATGTTGTATGACTAAACAAGTCTTAGGAACCACTACATGCACATTTAATTGGCAACTATGTTAGTTTACTTTTCCAGTTGAGTGATCGGTTAATCAGTTTACAAACTATGCTCTAATACCGCCGGTAAAAGGAAAGTGACAGAAAACTTTGCTCTTGAATACTTTCACAGTTCCATAACTTGTATTCAATGAAACTCTCTCTAATATAAATAAATAATTTTGCGCCCTGATTAACAAATATATATAATTGTAATGATACACGATCTAGTTGTAAACTGCCGTCGTGTGTAACGTTAGCTTTTGAGAAATGTTTTTTATAATATGGGTTCCAATTTTATATGTCTACAATTTTAAATTGTTTCTATTTTCTATTTTTCAAGTGTGAAGAGAGTTTAAAAATAAATAGGAATATAGTTTCACTTGAACATTTAAAATATCAGTTGTTTCCGCCTAATTTTAAGAGTGCATTACTAGCTTTACTAGCATTACAAGTCTTATTTTTTATTTTGGACACTAAACATTATTTCAAAATCTGTATTAATAAAATGTGTTGCGTAGATATTATGTTAATATTTTCCCGCTATCCAAAATAATCGCGATGAGTAGTTATTTGCGACTATTTGAACTGTATACTCCAAGTACATTGTTTTCTAAAAATCCTGACTAAAATTTACATCAGATGTAAATTTTTACTGCTAGATTCTATCAGTCAAAATAATAATAATACAAAAAACTAAACTTTATACTGTAAAAGTCATATTGATTTTAAAAATGTGAGTAGTTTGTTTTTCACAATCAATTACATAGTTTATTTGAAACAAAAACGTTGAATACATTGACACCATTACAAGTACTAAGACGGCTTTATAAACTAGTTCAAGATCATGCAAACAATATAATTAAAACCGGCAGCTTTTATAAGAAATTAAATACAGGCCAGAGACTTCAACGAACGGGTAGAAACGTATGCGACTATCTGTAGTATTAATTCAGCGACTTGATGCAGCACCTACAACGTTTATGAATTGACGTAATTTATTTCCAATTCAAATAGTCACCATTTAAATAAATTAAAATTAAATGCTATTCTTTGGTAAGCGCATCACCTGAGAAAGCCTTAACCAATTTGGCTATATTTTGTTTTAAAATGTTCGTAATAGTCCAAATTGGTTTTTATGGGAACAAATTTGAAAAGTTTTCCGGAAAATTTTATAATTAGGGAAAAACTTAACATCCTTTTTTCTATAGTGTTTTTGTATAAACTCAAGACATAATCAGTTTATTATTTTTCAAAAAATATTTTTTTTAGATTAGATTGACAAATTAAATTCAAACAAAACTCAACGAACAATGCTTAGACTAATGACTAAAAGTATATTATAATTCAATCAAAACATTGGTTGTTACATATCATAAATAAAATAGCTAATTTGAATTTTTTTTTTAACTTAAGGTTAGGCCTACAATGAACCAAAAGACGTTAATTTGCAACCAATTTGGCTAATTTAGGATCACGTAATTATTCTTCACAGCTATCAGTTTTTTTTTTTAGATTGTGTAAAATCAAACAGAAGGTTTACTGTTTACTTTATTATAAGATCCAAATGTATTAACACTGGCTGGCCCGATCCGGCTTTGCACGGATAGATAAATCAAATTTAAATGAATATTAACAACAACAAAAATATCAATAAATATATTACACTATGCACTATTTCTTATCGGGATTTTTAGTAACTTTGACCCCCAAAATTTCAAATTTTTTTAATACCTTTCTTAGCGAGCACCTAGTGTCCTAGAGGAAGCTACATACCAAATTTCATTCCAATCTATTCTGTGGTTTTTTTTAGTATCTTTGACCCCGTTAAACCCCCCTAAAATTTCAAATTTTTTGAAAATTTTTCTTTGCGAGTACCTAGCTCCCTAGAAGAAGCTACATACCAAATTGCATTCCAATCCGTTCGGTGGATTTTTTTTAGTAACTTTAACCCCCTCAGTGGATTTGGCTTTTATAAATAGATAAGGAAGTAGTTAGTGTAAATATCCGCCCGTTCCCTTGACGGAAAACCATCAGCTGTGTTTGTTTACGCACCAGACAACAAAACAAAAAATGTCGTGTATCATAAAGCATTGCAATAAAGGAAATAATGTCACAGCAAACCACTCGAATTAAAGCATTTAAGGTTTTCACTGTTTACTTTAAATTCTGACTCAATTCTGTTATAACTTAAATTTTGCAACAAAACTGCATGATTCCAAGTAGATCACATTCCATGAGGCACATCACACATTTCGAACATTTCAGCGGTATAGACCTATACTGCCGATAGAATTCGTCTTGCATGTAAAATTTTCAATCAGGTTCTTCTGACAATTCTCAAATTGAATATCCATTTCCCCAATCTTAATAAATACAATGAGTACTCAGAAATACGTTTTTTCTCGTTTTTACCATTTTCGAACAGCTTATCACAAATTCACAAAACGATCACGAACAAATTAATTGAAATTTGGACAGGACAAGGTCTGTCAGGTCAGCTATTAATAAAATATTTCTTAAAAAGCCTGTTTATCCAAATGTGTATGATTTAGCAAATATTTTAGTTTAAAATGTGAGTCAACAAGGTGTAAATACAGTACATAAATGCTCACTCCGTCATCAATTCATTTAGCCTTACATTTACAAGAATATAATTAGTGTAGAGTTGTGCCAAGCATTTAATTGTAAAATACTTGATGGTTTAGCAATGGTACGTCTTAAGATGAACCGAATTTAAGTTAAAACAATGTAAATAAAACATCGACTTTTCATAAATATATAGGGTTTCAAAAAAACTATGTTCACTGTCCATAGTTATATAGCCTAAAAAATGCGTTAAATTTGAAAGTTTGATATAATCTATTTCTGTTTTTGCACAATATTGAACACATTTTAATGTACTATATATCTCTATATATAAAATTGAATGATTGTTTCTTTGTTTCGTTTTTTCTTTGTCCTCTTTAGACTCAAAATCTATTTAACTAATTTAGCAATTTACAAATAGTACTACGATTGTTTAGAGAATATGGCCACTACAATCAGAGAGATTAAAAAGGGGTACCCCTGTACACTAAAAATAAATTGCACTACAAACTATAAAATCTAAATTTGTGTAATATTATTCTTAACTGACATAAAAATCATTTTATAATTCTATTACTTAAGTCAAAGTAATGAAGTGGAATAACAACCCTTAAAATTAAATCAAGCAATAGCGAAGCATAGCCGGGCCCAATAGTAATTTAATAAATTGTAATTCAAAGTTTTATTGAATCGTAAATTTTGTTTTAAAATTAAGTTGTCTTTTAATTAAATTGCGTTTCTATTAAATTACGAAGACCTTTATTGATCACTCGTAATAGGGTTCCGAATTTTGCGGGTTCACCAGTTTGTCCGTCTGTCTGTATATCACAGGACAGGTAACGTATGGAGCTGAAATAAATATTACTATTTATACAAAATATTAAACCAAAAATACAAAAGCAAACAAATATTTTTCACTTTTTTTATGATCTAAAATATTTTTCTATACATTTTGGATGGCTAAAGTTAAATACAGAAAAATAAATATTGGATAATAGTCTCTAAAAGGGTATTATTTAAAGATATCAAATCTATTTTCAGAAAAATATCATAATATACATAATTTACCAGATATTCTGGGAAATTTGCTCAAAACTCCAAGTTGCGTACTGGAACGTCTAAAACACTGTTTTCGAGTCTTCGCCTCCTTTTACTGGTTCCAACGAGCAACGACAAATGTTTACTTTATTCCTTCCATAATTATTGTTATTGGTAAATCATTGCAATATCATTTAGTAAGACCTTCAAAGCGGCTGATAGTACGGAACCATATTATTATGTAAACTGTACATATGAATTTTATAAACATGAGAAAAAATATAACTTCAAAATCAAAATATTAGGTTTAATATGTATAGAGCTAATTTAGGCTATATGACTTATTTTGAGGTTATAAGTCATTGAAAATGTAAATTTTAAAACAATTTTTGGTTTACTTCGTTCTTCAGAAGAAACTACTTAAGCCTATAAAAACAAACTATACTAACTGGATATATGCCGTTAGGGATTTTCAACATGGTAAATGTACAGAGCTTAGAATTAAATATCTTACTCAAAGACCTGAAATAAATTTTAAAAAACAAAATAAAAGATCATACATTTAAATAATAAGTTGACGTATATTTACGATTTTAACACAAATATTTTAAAAATGTGATTTAGGCAAAACAGCACACAACTTAAATTGAAATCATAAACTTAAATTGTTCTCACAGTTGTTGAAGTATTACAGCTGATGTATAAAACAGCTGTTATATGTTAACGAATAAATCAACAATAAACCTTGCGCATGCGCTATACTCTTTTGCTACTCACTGTCGTACTAGTACTGTCTGTACGACAGTCTAGTACGTACTGTCGTATGCTAGTAGTACGGACGAATACTCGCTTGTATAATTCTTGATTTATACCTTTGAATCAACTATAGTATACTTCTATAGCTCTCTGACCGGATCGCACACCTCAATATATAATATAAAGTTATCCGTTGTCCGTCTTAGTCAGGTAAGGAGTGCAGTTTTGTCCTTCAACGTACATTTACCGTTAGACTGACTGGATGCCATTTACTGGTACTATACCATTAACTGGAGGTCGACTGGTCATAACAGGAAGGCGTTTGGTCAACATACATTTTGAAGGCGATTTGTCTAGTAAAATGTTAATTTGTGTCGTGCATTATCATTGGCGAACTATCATATCTGGCTTTAACAATGCACAAAATAAGAACTACTTTCTTCCTTACATACTTTGAAATGAAATGAAATGAATTTATTTGACCCTTCTCTTATACATAATTTACATAATAAAATTTTAAACTTAAAATATACGCTTAAAAATAAATAAACAACTATTCACAGCATAAAATATAATACATATAATAATATAAATTATAACAACAAAAATAGGAATTACTAAAGGGTCAAATCATCCCGAGGTTATAACCTGTTTGGGATGAAAATATTTATACAATTAAACATATAAACAACTCAATACTATATAACATTGAAGTGAAAAAATTTAACAAAAATATTGGGGAAAATAGCAACTACTACCACGATACCTAAAACACTACCATTATTTAAGTCCGGAATATTGCATGCAAGTCCGAACTCGTTTTATAAAAAAAAGATAACCATAGCAAAAAATGGCAGCTTTCTTAAAATTACAACTTCCTCTTATTTCGTTCTAGTGTTAGTAATCTATCTATCTTCTAAAAATATAATACTAAAATTCTCACCGACTAATTACTAACTGTAATCTTTTCCGAATAATGTAGAAGGCGACATTTTTGGTAAAGCATAAGGTATGTTCTAAAACCAAGCATACATCATTTTCCTTATCAGCTCTAAAAAAGTGAAAAGGTGACAGAAATCCGTTAAAAATTAAACATCTGTATACAGTTTAGACCAGTGCTGATGGACGTCAACAAATATAAAAGCGGGGGAAAAACCATCATGAGACCTACTGGAAGAGGAGCCAAATATTGTTCGAATGACGGGGAAAATAATTTGGAGTCGACAAAATGGAGAAGGGTGGAACGGGGTGAACGTTTAGGGGTTGAAAAGTGGTATTTCATGGTTTTTCGCGATTTGCAACGACTGTTGACTTCGTGGTACCAAAATCTTCGTAATTTTATTTCGGAGAGTTGAAAAGCTTTTTAGTCGTAGCGCGTTGGGGTCACGGTTTTGGGTAAAAATTTTGAAAATATTAGTTCAAAATTTTGAAAATTATGTGTGGAGAAACGTTTTATATATTTTTGTGTACGAGAAAACCGATTTTGACAGTTAAAAAGTAGTAACGCGTCGGGATCACGTTTTTTGATAAACATTTTGAAAATTCAGTGTGGAGTATCGTTTTATATGTTTTTTGGTACGGGAAACCCAATTTTGACAGTTAAAAAGTCGTAGCGCGTCGGGATCACGTTTTGGGTCGAAAATACAGGGTGGGGTATCTTTTTATATGTTTTTGGGTACAGGAAAACTGGTTTTGAAAGTTTAAACGTCGTAGCGTGTTGGGGCACGTTTTTTATGTCAAAAATTTGAAAATATTGGGTAAAATAAAGTGTAATTTTTAACTTTAATTTTCTTTCAATTCGTGTGTTCTGTCCAGACGAGCCGAAGTCTTGAAAAAGTGTTCCATCTTTTCACTAGTTTCGAGATTGCGAGGAGCTTTATTTTACTGTAAAAAAAATATTATTACTTTCAGAAGTTTTACAGACACGATATTTTTTTAACTAAAGGTTCCCATAGTGGTCTACTAATGATACAAATAAAAATCTATACAATATAAAATTTCGTCTGAATGGAAAATATTTCAAAATGAAGGATAAACCCATATTGTTAACTAAGGTTAGATTTTTACAACACTCTTAATATCCATACATGATTATACTTTAAAACTTATCTGCCATCATGTTTGTGCCAACTGTTTAAAGATGTCGGCTAAACCTAACTTTGTTAGTTACTAAATAGCTAAACATAAAATTATGTACAATATTTAATGATTATTCCAGACTAGCTGCTGTAGTACCTCATCTGAAACTAGTTCCTAATTACACCATAATAAAATGGCTGCGGATAAACATACTACTACAGTAAAAGTTTAGAGCAAGCTCACTTGGTATTCACCCAAATAGGCATGTTTCGCCTAATGTTTTGCTCTAATCACATGGTACATCACTTTGTAGCCTACATTTTGGTATCCCTAGGTATAATATAAAAGTAACATCACCACCAAACTAAATGTTTCTAGCTCAAACGGTTACAAAAAGTTTAGCAAATTAAAAAAATATTTTTAAAACCCATAACTTTATGTTTAAAACATACAAAAATAAATAATTAACTTTAAATTTCTAATTATTTTTTATTTAACTACGCCATTAATATTTATTAAATTTATTATTTCCGTAAAACATAATTGGTCAAATAATGTTTGTAATTTCTCCCCTCCCTCTAAGACTAATTCAGTATAATTTTGCTCTGAGTGTAGCCTACGCGAGCCTGTTTTGGTGACGGCACTGGTTGACCTCGACCTGTATTAAATATCCAAACAAAATACTTACAAACCCACCCAGTGCTCTTTTGCACAACAACCAGTTACAGTAATTAGGTATGCATTGTATAGTTGTACAGCAGATGTCGCCAACCAATAAATCAGTTCATGGCGTTGGTTGCTTCATTGGTTACGCGTTTCTGCATTTTCATCTTTAATAAAAGCGCAATTTAATATTTACGGAATTTAAAGACACTTTATGCATTATATTAAACTTGTTGTATTTTAACATTAAAAACGTTTCACATCTCTATAAAAGTAGACTTTAGGTTAAAATATACGATTTGATTCTGGCACACTTTGTAAGCCTTGATTTTAGACATTTTACCAACTTTTCGTGCTTTACTGTTAATAGTAAGTTTTACGTACTCGATTTCAAAAACAAATTCCTTAGAATCAATAATTTAGAACTATCATTAAAATAAAAAAATTCGGCTAAAAATAATTGTATCTTAGTACACGCGGATTTGAAACAAATTAAATTGTACACTTATATTACGAATCTCCAATATTATAACTTTTAAACTTATAACGTTGTTAATTAAAAAGTACATAAATTCACTTTAATTCTCAACACTCCAATCATCTTCGCTAAATAAAACATGTTTAACATCTTTAAAACATCTTAACTTTTACCTAACTTAATAAAGAGAAGAAAATTCTCTGGTAAACTCAACTCCTGAAACTTCTGATGGAGGTTACAATGTACAGAGTTAAACAGCGCATCTGTCAACTGATCCATACTTTTACACAACGCATCCTTGATTATATTCTTCGTATTTACAGACATTTTATCCGTCTCTTCAGATATTTCCACGTGTCTTTTCACTACTAGAACGGTTTTATAACAATAATTGTCGGTTTTAAATTAAAACGTGCTCCATGACATGCCTTTCAAGAACTAATTTGTTCGTTTAGCACATATTTCTGTGATATTTCGCCTCTTTAATAAACCGGGTGTTTGAATATCGGAGTTTTAAGGCTTTGTAGTATTTATTACATTTAACTTACAATAATTATAATACATCACATGAAAGAGCAACTCAAACAGTTTTTCCTACACGTTTTCAATGTGAGCACCATTCGCCACATTGTACACATCGAGACGATAGCCGAGCTCGTCCTAAACCTTGTTTAGAGTGTCTGGAGTAATTGCTGAAAGAACTGCTTCAATACTTGTAAGTCGGGTAGGTCTGCTGGTATCACGAACATACACATGATCCTTTATGAACCCCAAAGGTAAATCGCATGGTGTCAGATCGGATGAACTAGGAGGGCGTGCGAAAGCTGTGTCATCCTTCCACTTTCGGCCAATTTAACGGTCGGATTCTACGAAGTTTAACCAAACGCGTACTGAGTTATACCAGTAAGGCGGTGCACCATCTTTCTACCAAATAAAGTTCCGTGGTTCAGTTACTTCCAATTGAGGAATAGAAGAGTCATAGTTTAGAGCATCAAGAGAAGAATCACCCGTTACTGCTTCAGCAAAAAAGAAAGGCCCATAAACTTTCCAGCGGGATATGGCACAATAAACATTCAATTTAGGGTTATTTAGATGAAATGCCGATTCATCACTGAAGTCTACACGATCCAGAAGGCTTTAGAGCTTGTAACAATTGCAAACAATAAGGACGTCTCGTTAAAATTCTCCACACAGACGCCACTGGAATTGCTAATTTACGAATAGCAGTTCTTGGGGCTACGTGTGAAAGACTATCACTTGTTCTTCAGTCACTCTTGGTCGTTCCTTACTCTTCCCTTTGCAAAAACAACCGGTGTCGTCAAACTACTGGATACCATCTACTGGTGTTATTATCACTTGGAGGATTACATTTGAACTTAATACGGAACTCACGTTGTCCTGTAACAAAAGATTCAGTCCTTGCAAAGTATAAAACACAAAAATATTTCCATTCACTAGTCGTCGTCTTTGCTAGTAGTGCTTTCTAACGATAGACAGAGAAAACCGTGCATGTGCATGCACAAAGGTGTACCAACCAAACTGTTTAAGTTGCTCTTTCCTTTGATGTATTATTTGTAATTGTAAGTTAAATACTAAAAAGCTTTAAACTCCGATATTCATTTTGAAATACCCCATATTTCACATAATACCACCCTATAGGTTAAATACTCAGTTTGACTTAACACGACAGTATCTTGGTGTTGATTGGTGAAGATATTTTAAATTATGACAATGTAATTAAGAATTATGCATGAAAATACAAAATTAAGCACCTGGTCTTAAATATCATAGAAAAACCAATATATTGGAACCAATAACGTCATGTAGGAAAGGTTTCAAAAATGATAGTAATCAACTGACAACATAATTCGATAAACACAATTGAATCTATTAGTAAGAATGTTTTAAATTGAAGCAGTATCGTTTTTCTGCTATTTTTTAATAACATATTGTTTGCTGTGGAAAGTTATTTCACGCACGAATTGTCTTGTACACATTTATACGCCACATTCAGTTATATAACTGGCGTTTGATTCTTAATGAATACAATTGACTGACATGTTACTAGTGCTTTAGAC
>JAGFPH010010317.1:0-20627 GCA_018207615.1 Philaenus spumarius | reverse complement strand
GTCTAAAGCACTAGTAACATGTCAGTCAATTGTATTCATTAAGAATCAAACGCCAGTTATATAACTGAATGTGGCGTATAAATGTGTACAAGACAATTCGTGCGTGAAATAACTTTCCACAGCAAACAATATGTTATTAAAAAATAGCAGAAAAACGATACTGCTTCAATTTAAAACATTCTTACTAATAGATTCAATTGTGTTTATCGAATTATGTTGTCAGTTGATTACTATCATTTTTGTAACCTTTCCTACATGACGTTATTGGTTCCAATATATTGGTTTTTCTATGATATTTAAGACCAGGTGCTTAATTTTGTATTTTCATGCATAATTCTTAATTACATTGTCATAATTTAAAATATCTTCACCAATCAACACCAAGATACTGTCGTGTTAAGTCAAACTGAGTATTTAACCTATAGGGTGGTATTATGTGAAATATGGGGTATTTCAAAATGAATATCGGAGTTTAAAGCTTTTTAGTATTTAACTTACAATTACAAATAATACATCAAAGGAAAGAGCAACTTAAACAGTTTGGTTGGTACACCTTTGTGCATGCACATGCACGGTTTTCTCTGTCTATCGTTAGAAAGCACTACTAGCAAAGACGACGACTAGTGAATGGAAATATTTTTGTGTTTTATAGTTTGCAAGGACTGAATCTTTTGTTACAGGACAACGTGAGTTCCGTATTAAGTTCAAATGTAATCCTCCAAGTGATAATAACACCAGTAGATGGTATCCAGTAGTTTGACGACACCGGTTGTTTTTGCAAAGGGAAGAGTAAGGAACGACCAAGAGTGACTGAAGAACAAGTGATAGTCTTTCACACGTAGCCCCAAGAACTGCTATTCGTAAATGAGCAATTCCAGTGGCGTCTGTGTGGAGAATTTTAACGAGACGTCCTTATTGTTTGCAATTGTTACACGCTCTAAAGCCTTCTGGATCGTGTAGACTTCAGTGATGAATCGGCATTTCATCTAAATAACCCTAAATTGAATGTTTGTTGTGCCGTATCCCGGTGGAAAGTTTATGGGCCTTTCTATTTTGCTGAAGCAGTAACGGGTGTTCTTCTCTTGATGCTCTAAACTATGACTCTTCTATTCCTCAATTGGAAGAAACTGAACCATGGAACTTTATTTGGTAGAAAGATGGTGCGCCGCCTTACTGGTATAATTAAGTACGCGTTTGGTTAAACTTCGTAGAATCCGACCGTTAAATTGGCCGAAAGTGGAAGGATGACACAGCTTTCGCACGCCCTCCTAGTTCATCCGATCTGACACCATGCGATTTACCTTTGGGGTTCATAAAGGATCATGTGTATGTTCGTGATACCAGCAGACCTACCCGACTTAAGAAACAATATTGAAGCAGTTGTTTCAGCAATTACTCCAGACACTCTAAACAAGGTTTGGGACGAGCTCGGCTATCGTCTCGATGTGTACCATGTGGCGAATGGTGCTCACGTTGAAAACGTGTAGGAAAAACTGTTTGAGTTGCTCTTTCATGTGATGTATTATAATTATTGTAAGTTAAATGTAATAAATACTACAAAGCCTTAAAACTCCGATTTTCAAACACCCGGTATATTAAAGAGGCGAAATATCACAGAAATATGTGCTAAACGAACAAATTAGTTCTTGAAAGGCATGTCATGGAGCACGTTTTAATTTAAAACCGACAGTTATTGTTATAAAACCGTTCTAGTAGCGAATGACACGTGGAAATATCTGAAGAGACGGATAAAATGTCTGTAAATACGAAGAATAGAATCAAGGATGCGTTGTGTAAAAGTATGGAGCAGTTGACAGATGCGCTGTTTAACTCTGTACATTGTAACCTCCATCAGAAGTTTCAAGTGTTGAGTTTACCAGATAAATTTCTTCTCTTTATTAAATTAGGTAAAAGTTAAGATGTTTTAAAGATGTTAAACATGTTTTATTTAGTGAAGATGATTGGAGTGTTGAGAATTAAAGTGTATTTATGTACTTTTTAATTAACAACGTTATAAGTTTAAAAGTTATAATATTGGAGATTCGTAATATAAGTGTACAATTTAATTTGTTTTAAATCCGCGTGCACTAAGATACAATTATTTTTTATTTTAATGATAACTCTAAATTATTGATTCTAAGGAATTTGTTTTTGAAATCGAGTACGTAAAACTTACTATTAACAGTAAAGCACGAAAAGTTGGTAAAATGTCTAAAATCAAGGCTTACAAAGTGTGCCAGAATCAAATCGTATATTTTAACCTATAGTCTACTTTTATAGAGATATGAAACGTTTTTAATGTTAAAATACAACAAGTTGAATATAATGTGTAAAGTGTCTTTAAATTCCGTAAATATTAAATTGCGCTTTTATTAAAGATGAAAATGCAGAAACGCGTAACCAATGAAGCAACCAACGCCATGAACTGATTTATTGGTAGGCGACATCATTCTGCTGTACAACTATACAATGCAAACCTAATTACTGTAACAGGTTGTTGTGTAAAAGAGCACTGGGTGGGTTTGTAAGTATTTTGTTTGGATATTTAATGCAGGTCGAGGTCAACCAGTGCCGTCACCAAAACAGGCTCGCGTGGGCTACACTCAGAGCAAAATTATACTGAATTAGTCTTAGAGGGAGGGGAGAAATTACAAACATTATTTGACCAATTATGTTTTACGGAAATAATAAATTTAATTAATATTAATGGCGTAGTTAAATAAAAAATAATTAGAAATTTAAAGTTAATTATTTATTTTTGTATGTTTTAATTAAGTCTGCAAACATAAATTTATAGGTTTTAAAAATATTTTTTTAATTTGCTAAACTTTTTGTAACCGTTTGAGCTAGAAACATTTAATTTGGTGGTGATGTTACTTTTATATTATAGGTAGGGATACCAAATTGTGGGCTTCAAAGTGATGTACCATGTGATTAGAGCAAACCATTAGGCGAAACATGCCTATTTGGGTGAATACCAAGTGAGCTTGCTCTAAACTTTTACTGTGGTAGTATGTTTATCCGCAGCCATTTTATTATGGTGTAGTTAGGAACTAGTTTCAGATGAGGTACTACAGCAGCTAGTCTGGAATAATCATTAAATATTGTACATAATTTTATGTTTAGCTATTTAGTAACTAACAAAGTTAGGTTTAGCCGACATCTTTTAAACAGTTGGCACAAACATGATGGCAGATAAGTTTTAAAGTATAATAATGTATGGATATTTAGAGTTTTGTAAAAATCTAACCTTAGATAACAGTGTGGGTTTTCCTTCATTTGAAATATTTTCCATTCAGAAGAAATTTTAAATTGTATAGATTTTTATTTTTATTATTAGTAGACCACTATGGGAACCTTCAGTTAAAAAATATCGTGTCTGTATCACTTCTGAAAGTAATAATATTTTTTTACAGTAAAATAAAGCTCCTCGCAATCTCGAAACTAGTGAAAAGATGGAACATTTTTTCAAGACTTTGGCTCGTCTGGACAGAACACACGAACTGAAAGAAAATTAAAGTTAAAAATTAAACTTTATTTTACACAAAAAATATTTTCAAAATTTGGACATAAAAAACGTGACTCCGCCACGCTACGATTTTTAAACTTTCAAAACCAGTTTTCCTGTACCCAAAAACATATAAAAAGGTACCCCACACTGTATTTTCGACCCAAAACGAAACCCCGACGCGCTACGACTTTTTAACTGTCAAAATCGGGTTTCCCGTACCAAAAAACACATAAAACGATACCCCACACTGAACTTTCAAAATTTTTATCCAAAAAAGTGATCCCGACGCGTTACGTTTTAACTGTCAAAATCGGGTTTCCCGTACCCAAAAACATATAAAACGTTTCCCCACTCATAATTTTCAAAATGTCGAACTAATATTTTCAAAACGTATTCCCAAAACCGTGACCCCAACGCGCTACGACTCAAAAGCTTTTCAACTCACCGAAATAAAATTACGAAGATTTTGGTACCACCAGAAGATTTCTACGACGTCTGTGAGTGCTTATATCGTGTTTACAGGAAAACAGACACACAAAAATTGTCGCACAATTTCAATACAACTCGCATTCTAATGCGAGCCGAAGTAATTTAAAAACCGTTTGCCACAAAGCAAATTCAGATGTGTTATTACAATATATACATATCTCGGAGTATCTAAATGCTGTTAATTTCATCAAAATCGATCAAGTATAAAACTGGGAAGTATAGGAACGATTTTGATAAAATATTTTCACTATTTTAACTGCAGGCAGTTACAATAACTTCTTCTTTTTGTGGCCAATAAATATGCCATTTAATTTCTATTATTCCACCTATTCAGCAGGAAACTGACCCAAGACCAATGCTGATGCATTTTTGAGAAAAACATTAACACCATGAGACCTACTGGAAGAGGAGCAAAATATTGTTCGAATGACGGGAAAAATAATTTGGAGTCAACAAAATGGAGAAGGGTGGAACGGAGTGAATGAAATTTTAGGGGTTGAAAGTGGTATTTCACAGTTTTTCGTGATTTGCAATGAAAGTTGACCTCCTATCGAAAAAAATTAAATAGCAAAGTTGTTGATAATAAAAGATCTACAACTTTTGTATCTAACATTTTCCCACATAACCTCAAATTTTCCTGGAAAATCGGAAAAACCATTTTAATTTAGTTTTAATTTTTTTCTTGTGTAAAAATTGTATGTTTGTCGCAAAATTTAGTGGAAATATACCTTTTTATGTTCTAAATTATACGTTATGTTTTGCAACTTAAAGAATTTTTCCAAATTATTTTCCCCGTCATTCGAACAATATTTTGCTCCTCTTCCAGTAGGTCTCATAATGGTGTTAATTTTTTCCCGCTTTCATATTTTTTGACGTCCATCAGCACTGGTCTAAACTGTATGCAGATGTTTAATTTTTAATGGATTTCTGTCACCTTTTCACTCCTTTAGAGCTGATAAGGAAAATGATGTATGCTTCGTTTTAGAACATACCTTATGCTTTACCAAAAATGTCGCCTTCTACATTATTCGGGAAAGATTACAATAAGTAATTAGTCGGTGAGGATTTTAGTATTATATTTTTAGAAGATAGATAAATTACTAACACTAGAACGAAATAAGAGGAAGTTGTAATTTTAAGAAAGCTGCCATTTTTTACTATAGTTATCCTTCTTTTATAAAACGAGTTCGAACTTGCAATGCAATAATCCGGACCTAAATAATGGTAGTGTTTTAGGTATCGCGGTAGCAGTTGCTATTTTCCCCAATATTTTTGTTAAATTTTTCCACTTTAATGTTATATAGTATGTAAGGAAGAAAGTAGTTCATATTTTGTACATTGTTAAAGCCAGATATGATAGTTCGCCAATGATAAGGCACGTCACAAATTAATTAACATTTTACTGGACAAATCGCCTTCAAAATGTATATTGACCAAACGCCTTCCTGTTATGACCAGTCGACCTCCAGTTAATGGTATAGTACCAGTAAATGGCATCCAGTCAGTCTAACGGTAAATGTACGTTGAAGGACAAAACTGCACTCCTTACCTGACCAAGACGGACAACGGATAACTTTATATTATATATTGAGGTGTGCGATCTGGTCAGAGAGCTATAGAAGTATACTATAGTTGGTTCAAAGGTATAAATCAGGAATTACGACAGCGAGTAGCAAAAGAGTATAGCGCATGCGCAAGGTTTATTGTTGATTTATTCGTTAACATAATATATAACAGCTGTTTCATCCATCAGCTGTAATACTTCAACAACTATAAGAACAATTTAAGTTTATGATTTCAATTTAGTTGTGTGCTGTTTTGCCTAAATCACTGTTTTAAAATATTTATGTTAAAATCGTAAATCTACGTCAACCTGTTATTTAAATGTATGATCTTTTATTTTGTTTTCCAAAATTTATTTCAGGTCTTTGAGTAAAATATTTAATTCTAAGCACTGTACATTTACCATGTTGAAAATCCTCAACGGCGTATATCCAGTTTGTATTTATAGGCCTAAGTAGTTTCTTCTGAAGAACGAAGTAATAAACTAAAAATTGTTTTAAAATTTACATTTTCAATTACTTATAACCTCAAAACAAGTCATATAGCCTATATTAGCTCTATACACATTAAACCTAATATTTTGATTTTGAAGTTATATTTTTTCTCATGTTTATAAAATTCATAGGTACAGTTTTACATAATAATACACCCTCGGCAAGGGTTCCGTACTACCAGCCGCTTTGAAGGTCTTACTAAATGATATTGCAATAATTTACAAATAACAATAATTATGGAAGGAATAAATTAAACATTTGTCGTTGGAACCAGTAAAAGGAGGCGAAGACTCGAAAACAGTGTTCCAGTACGCAACGTGAATTCTAAACATATTTCTCACGAAACTATGGTTCCGCTACTATGGTTTTCCTGTATAGTAGGCCTATAAGGAACACCTCTAACTGGACAGGTTTATGTTTTAGCTGCAGTTCTTCTGAAAATAGAGTGGATTTAGGTTTTGAGCAAATTTCCCAGAATATCTGGTAAATTATGTATATTATGATATTTTTTTACCATAGATTTGATATCCTTAAATAATACTCTTTTAGAGACTATCATCCAATATTTGTTTTTCTGTATTTAACTTTAGCCATCCAAAATGTATAGAAAAATATTTTAGATCATAAAAAATGAAAAATGTTTTGTTTGTTTTTGTATTATTGGAATATCTATAAATAGCAATATTTATTTCAGCTCGATACTTTATCTGTCCTGTGATATACAGACAGACGGACAAACTGATGAACCTGTAAAATTCGGTACCCTATTACGAGTGATCAATAAAGGTCTTCGTAATTTAATAGAAACGCCATTTAATTAAAGACAACTTAATTTTAAAACAAAATTTAAGATTTAATCAAACTTTGTTATTAAATTACTATTGGGCTCGGCAACGATTCGCTAATGCTTGATTTAATTTTAAGGGTTGTTATTCCACTTCATTACTTTGAATTAAGTAATACAATTGTAAAATGGTTTTTATGTCACTTAAGAATAATATTACACAAATTTAGATTTTATAGTTTGTAGTGCAATTTATTTTTAGTGTACAGGGGTACCCCTTTTTAATGTCTCTGATTCTAGTGGCCATATTCTCTAAACAATCGTAGTACTATTTTTGTAAATTGCTAAATTAGTTAAATAGATTTTGAGTCTAAAGAGAACAAAGAAAAAACGAAACAAAGAAACAATCATTCAATTTTATATATAGAGATATATAGTACATTAAAATGTGTTCAATATTGTGCAAAAACAGAAATAGATTATATCAAACTTTCAAATTTAACGCATTTTTTAGGCTATATAACTATGGACAGTGAATATAGTTTTTTTTGAAACCCTATATATTTATGAAAAGTCGATGTTTTATTTACATTGTTTTAACTTAAATTCGGTTCATCTTAAGACGTACCATTGCTAAACCATCACGTATTTTACAATTAAATGCTTGGCACAACTCTACAATAATTTTATTCTTGTAAATTTAGGGCTAAATGAATTGATGACGGAGTGAGCATTTATGTACTGTATTTACACTTTGTTGACTCACATTTTAAACTAAAATATTTACTAAATCATACACATTTGGATAAACAGGCTTTTTAAGAAATATTTTATTAATAGCTGACCTGACAGACCTTGTCCTGTCCAAATTTCAATTAATTTGTTCGTGATCGTTTTGTGAATTTGTGATAAGCTGTTCGAAAATGGTAAAAACGAGAAAAAACGTATTTCTGAGTACTCATTGTATTTATTAAGATTGGGGAAATGGATATTCAATTTGAGAATTGTCAGAAGAACCTGATTGAAAATTTTACATGCAAGACGAATTCTATCGGCAGTATAGGTCTATACCGCTGAAATGTTCGAAATGTGTGATGTGCCTCATGGAATGTGATCTACTTGGAATCATGCAGTTTTGTTGCAAAATTTAAGTTATAACAGAATTGAGTCAGAATTTAAAGTAAACAGTGAAAACCTTAAATGCTTTAATTCGAGTGGTTTGCTGTGACATTATTTCCTTTATTGCAATGCTTTATGATACACGACATTTTTTGTTTTGTTGTCTGGTGCGTAAACAAACACAGCTGATGGTTTTCCGTCAAGGGAACGGGCGGATATTTACACTAACTACTTCCTTATCTATTTATAAAAGCCAAATCCACTGAGGGGGTTAAAGTTACTAAAAAAAATCCACCGAACGGATTGGAATGCAATTTGGTATGTAGCTTCTTCTAGGGAGCTAGGTACTCGCAAAGAAAAATTTTCAAAAAATTTGAAATTTTAGGGGGGTTTAACGGGGTCAAAGATACTAAAAAAAACCACAGAATAGATTGGAATGAAATTTGGTATGTAGCTTCCTCTAGGACACTAGGTGCTCGCTAAGAAAGGTATTAAAAAAATTTGAAATTTTGGGGGTCAAAGTTACTAAAAATCCCGATAAGAAATAGTGCATAGTGTAATATATTTATTGATATTTTTGTTGTTGTTAATATTCATTTAAATTTGATTTATCTATCCGTGCAAAGCCGGATCGGGCCAGCCAGTGTTAATACATTTGGATCTTATAATAAAGTAAACAGTAAACCTTCTGTTTGATTTTACACAATCTAAAAAAAAAAACTGATAGCTGTGAAGAATAATTACGTGATCCTAAATTAGCCAAATTGGTTGCAAATTAACGTCTTTTGGTTCATTGTAGGCCTAACCTTAAGTTAAAAAAAAAATTCAAATTAGCTATTTTATTTATGATATGTAACAACCAATGTTTTGATTGAATTATAATATACTTTTAGTCATTAGTCTAAGCATTGTTCGTTGAGTTTTGTTTGAATTTAATTTGTCAATCTAATCTAAAAAAAATATTTTTTGAAAAATAATAAACTGATTATGTCTTGAGTTTATACAAAAACACTATAGAAAAAAGGATGTTAAGTTTTTCCCTAATTATAAAATTTTCCGGAAAACTTTTCAAATTTGTTCCCATAAAAACCAATTTGGACTATTACGAACATTTTAAAACAAAATATAGCCAAATTGGTTAAGGCTTTCTCAGGTGATGCGCTTACCAAAGAATAGCATTTAATTTTAATTTATTTAAATGGTGACTATTTGAATTGGAAATAAATTACGTCAATTCATAAACGTTGTAGGTGCTGCATCAAGTCGCTGAATTAATACTACAGATAGTCGCATACGTTTCTACCCGTTCGTTGAAGTCTCTGGCCTGTATTTAATTTCTTATAAAAGCTGCCGGTTTTAATTATATTGTTTGCATGATCTTGAACTAGTTTATAAAGCCGTCTTAGTACTTGTAATGGTGTCAATGTATTCAACGTTTTTGTTTCAAATAAACTATGTAATTGATTGTGAAAAACAAACTACTCACATTTTTAAAATCAATATGACTTTTACAGTATAAAGTTTAGTTTTTTGTATTATTATTATTTTGACTGATAGAATCTAGCAGTAAAAATTTACATCTGATGTAAATTTTAGTCAGGATTTTTAGAAAACAATGTACTTGGAGTATACAGTTCAAATAGTCGCAAATAACTACTCATCGCGATTATTTTGGATAGCGGGAAAATATTAACATAATATCTACGCAACACATTTTATTAATACAGATTTTGAAATAATGTTTAGTGTCCAAAATAAAAAATAAGACTTGTAATGCTAGTAAAGCTAGTAATGCACTCTTAAAATTAGGCGGAAACAACTGATATTTTAAATGTTCAAGTGAAACTATATTCCTATTTATTTTTAAACTCTCTTCACACTTGAAAAATAGAAAATAGAAACAATTTAAAATTGTAGACATATAAAATTGGAACCCATATTATAAAAAACATTTCTCAAAAGCTAACGTTACACACGACGGCAGTTTACAACTAGATCGTGTATCATTACAATTATATATATTTGTTAATCAGGGCGCAAAATTATTTATTTATATTAGAGAGAGTTTCATTGAATACAAGTTATGGAACTGTGAAAGTATTCAAGAGCAAAGTTTTCTGTCACTTTCCTTTTACCGGCGGTATTAGAGCATAGTTTGTAAACTGATTAACCGATCACTCAACTGGAAAAGTAAACTAACATAGTTGCCAATTAAATGTGCATGTAGTGGTTCCTAAGACTTGTTTAGTCATACAACATAATAATACGATTTCTTACTATTGCTGCTTGTACCAGCTGCTTTTTATAATCAGAGATTTCAACGAACGGATTGAAACTAATGCGACTCATTTTAATACCGTTTATCAAATATTGTTCAACATTCAACATATTTTATGAATGTAACTGTGTAACTTTGCTCGTTAAATTTGGGCTGTACATGTTTATATTTGTGTATTGTAAGCTTTTTTCATGACGGTGTTTCCTAAAAAACAAATCCTCATTTATATAAATAAACGAGAAACTATATACCAGGTGTCTTAAAAGTCCCACCCCTCCTATTATTTTTTTATTAATGGAAATAGACAGATTTGCTTTGGGGATTGTTAACATGAACAAAAATGGAGTTTTTTGGTGTATCGTAAATTTCAACCTCTCCCCCAAAAATTTTCCCAGGTATTCACCCAGGTACTGGACTTTGGGTTGATACAACCTTGCTTTGTTATTCACAACTGTGCATGTTTGTCGACTCCTAATAGTAAAAAGTCCAGTAACTGGAAATTCCACAGGGCTAGCCTTACTGTTTATACTAATTACTATGTTTTATAACTTAGATTGAGTGATCTACTGGGTTAAACCCTTGTAAAAAATAACAGATGTATCATATTTAACATTTCAATGTTATTTAAATGGGGAAAAATTGTAACTTTGATTGGCCATTGTGTTGGACAGAGTCAACATACAGACCTGCGCTTTGCGCCAATCTTCTTCTTTTATCAAGGCCTTTAAAATGAGGTGTCACTCAATAGGGGTTCTCATTTAAAATTTTCTACTTACCTCCAAAATACCCCATTTTTGGGGGAGGGGTTGAAATTTACGATACACAAAAAAAAAAAAAAACACCTAATAAACTATGGGTAGGAAATATTTAGAAAACATTTAACAGGTTTCTTTAAATTATTTTAAAACTGTTTAACTGATTTCTGATTGTAAACTCTATTTGTTGACTTGCTTTTAGACGCTGGTATGTCCTTAATATCTTGAAGTAAGTTCATTCTCTTAATTATTGGAAGTTGTATTACAATTCCCTACATACTCATTACCCAACACTGTAGAGGGTACACTAAAACATTATAAACAATAATCATTGGATTTGTAATTGTGTTCTATACTGAACAATAACTAAAGTTATGTCATTATTATAATTAATTATATTATTTTCTCCGTCCAGACAATCCTTATTATTTATAACCGGTTTCGGTAAAAATAATAATAAAATCAGATCATCACGAAAATGTGGTGCAATTCCTTCACACATTCCAAGCATAAAACTTATTTACTTGTCAAAACATAAAAACAACAAGCAGTACACAACATTTAAAACTTCACACGGGCACATATTACAAATATGTTAAAACAAAAAGTAAAGTATCAAAATTTAGCAGCTAAAATTTTAGGTCTGTCATCTGTATAATTGGAATGACAACTAAAGTTGGTTGTTCACGGTTTGTTTAGGTCTGTTTAAATCTGCCTGCTGCTGGAGGGGGATAATTGTGTTTCATTTGACGAGTAATTTAATTTGACATTTAAAACATTGTCCGGTTGTAATTTTTGCATCTGTAGATCTGATATTCTTCTAATGTGTTTAAGAGGTGTCCTGTCTTGCACTTGTGAAATATTTCCAAGTTGAGGTTGATAGACTAATACGTTTAGTTGCAATCTATGAGATGTTTCGCAAAGCTTGACTTTTGTTCAAAACGAATCGTTTTGGGATATGTTTTTTTTTTAATTTTCAGAAAAGGTCTGACCTGTCTGTCCAATGTAATGTTTGCTGTTTTTATGTTTTAACAAGTAACTTTTATGCTTGGAATGTATGAAGGAATCGCAACACATTTTCGTGAAGATCTGATGATGGTGACTAAGTTTCACCGAAACCGGTTATCTGTGTAATAGTAAGGATTGATTGGGTGGATAAAATAATGTAATTAATTATAATAATCAAAAAACTTTAGTCAAAACAACAATCCTTGTGGCTATTCGCATAATGTTTAGACAATAATATTAGTGTATCTATTATTATTAATTTACACAGCAATAAAATAAAGTAAAAACGTAGTCTTTTGTCTACATTTTATGAAACTTTTTACAAAACTACATTGTTTTTATAATAATATAATAATAAATGTTGAACCCTTATTTATATAAGTGATAAATATGAACTATTTTCACTTTGACAAACAAAACTGTGTAAGTCATATTTGATAAAATAATTAATAGCTCTCATATTGTAAATACAGATAAAAAACACATACAAGCAAACATTTTATCATTGATAGCTTTTCTAAAAAAAAATTGAAGTTGAACGTTTCCAAAAAGGCAGTACTGTATATAATTTGGGTGGATTAATTGCTTTGAAAATAATAATAATAGGTAAATATGATTGCTGAATACAGAACTAAGTGACAAGCTCAATTGTATACAGCAATTATTTTTAAAACATTTTCTTCTTTTTTCTCTAGCGCTGCAAAGTCAAGGATGTTTAACTAAAACATCGACTATTACGTTTCTTGCTTAGTTTAGACCTAACTATTGCGTAAGACGTATTGTACTACATGACCTCTGCAACTGCAAGAGGATGGGAGGATAACTTCAGAACTAATGGTGATTTAATATATCCGGTACAAAGATTGTCTTGCTAACTTGGGAATCATATCCTCTGTGGTAGATTAGATTATTTACGATTTTTGTAAAACATGTTAAAACTTTGTCATTTTTAATCAATAATAATAGTAGGTTGCAACGTTAAAATTACGTCAGATGTCAATAAACCTGATCTTTTCGTTCTGGATAATAACTATTCAGATCGCAAATTTCAATGACTATAAAATAATATTTGTACTAAGACGAACAGTTAATCAAATTATGGGTGAATAGGTTTAGGGTTTAATTATTTTTTGCTTCACTACCTCCTTTATATTATATGCTTGTTGGCATATATTATTTTGCTTACTAAACCACTACTTATTTCTTTTGTTGGGTCAAGTATTTAACAATACTTGAAAAAAAGAGTAAGAAATGTTTGAACAGATTTACATTTTATTTGTATTAGGTAAATGTTTGCCTTGACATTTTAAAATATTGGTCTGCTCTCCTTATTTGCTACTATGTATTGTAAGTTTATGATTTTTGTTTGTAATAAATAAAACCGATTTTACAGGTTTTAAAACTGAGTGGTAATTTTTAATAGTTTATAAATATTTGAATACATGCAACATCAAATTTAATAAATTTATTGAAAAATAATTAATATTCTAAATAATTATCAGTAATCCTAAAATATCAAAGAAATTGTAATTTAATGAGTGGGAAACAAACTATGCATAAAAGTTTACAAGTATTTATTAACGGTTATTCACAAAATTGTTGTCTAGTTGTAGGGAATTAAAATATGTTTCACCTTGAAGCATATGCTCCTGAAGAATTTCTCGGAATATATGTGCTGGAAAAGTTACTTGAAGGGTTAGTGTTCCAGAACAATTAGACTATTGTTTATATAATGAGGTATTGTTACAAAATTAACATAATCGAATGACGTAATAATCAAATGGTACTGCTTTATATACTTTTCGAAATGTGAATTTCAAATATTAAAGTCATGATTAATTTTACAATCTGTTGAAATCGTCATTAGACAGACATTATTAAGTTGAAAGCACGCATGACTTTTGTTCAGGCCTGACCTCTCGTAGCAGGAAGTTAAACTACTTTTACTAGTTATGGTTTGGATAAATGGACTATTACAGCTAAATGTGTTAAAGCATTGTAAACTGTTTACTTTTATTTAAAGCTAAACTGTTTTAGGTGTCGCGCATGATTTGTGGATCAAAATTCAGTCATTGAAATAATGTTAGAAATTGGAAGCAGGTGAAAAAAAATTGTGTTCCTTTTTAAAATATATAATAGAGGTTGAATGACTGGCTATATTTAAAGTGCAAATTTAGGACCATTGTTAGTGAATTGAGTGAACATGAAGTGAGGAACTACCATTACACTCTATCCTACAAGAAATATACTGTAAAGAGATTAAATGACGATTTTGAGTCCTCTTCTATTTTTTGTAAGACAATTATTATTTGTGAAGAACCCTCTTGTTTGAAGGAGGATAGGACAAACGACACGGTTGGGCAATATGTGACTTCTTCAGATCTATTACAAGAATATTTCTCTTAATTATTTTGTCATTTTAAAATATAGTATTACAAAATTTCAAGATATAAAGCATATTTAAAGAAACCGTACGTTTTTTGGGAGTCATCAGAGAAAATCAAATTGTTCTTTATCGGCACATAAGCATTGAAGAAACAACACTTGTTTCTTCAATGACATAAGTCACATCGTCAGGTATTCGTCAAGAGTTAAAATTAAAATGAACAATACAAAAACACTATTAAACATTTAAGTTTTAGAAGCGGCTGAATTTTCCCGTATTTGTTTTACTGTTGTTAAAAGTTGGAAAACAAATTATAAATCATAATTTCTTCTCTTGACAAGCAGCTGATGATGAGACTTATTCCGAAACAGCTATAGTGAGATAAGATACAATATACATCCTATAAAACACTTAAAAATGTAACTTTTCTCAAAATATTTGATAGTGGATGTTAAATGTTAAAAAAGATTTTTTTTTTAAACTATTAAATCTTTGGGTAGACAACTTTCAAATAAGAAAGTTATAGATTTCTTTACAATACTGAACACTTAAGATAGAAATCAAATCTCGTTTTAGAATCCGGTTGCATACTAGACAGTTAGTTGGTCTGAAGCAAACTGTAACTGTACCTATTTTCTATATATGTGTGGGGATGAAGAATAGTGGGAGCTTCCTAAAAGCTAGTACCGCAATAACAAATTCTGCACAAATTCTGAACTTGAATAAGAAAGTGTTGCGCGTTTGAGTCAAAGGTAACCATGCTCTATTATCACTTCGCCTCGTCCTTACATATAACTTAGCAACACGTCTCATTTGTAGTAAGGGTTGCAAAACGTATAGGGGTGATTGTTAGTTTACGATTTTGATGAAACCCTTTTTAGCGTAGTAGTGGGGTTTCTAGGCAGGGCCGGATTTAGCATTTTGGCGCCCCTAGGCCCAATAATTTTTCCGCCCTCTAGTCTGGTTTAAGTTACTTCATCAAAAACCTTTATTAAAAAATTATATCAGGCCTATATGTTAATTGCTTAAACACTACTCCACGATGCAATTTTATCATTGCAAGTTTTTTGAGTAATTTATTTGGTTCTGGGATTAACAAAATGCCGTCTTAAAACACTTTTAGTAATTTTATGTATTAAATAGTGAGCTCACGTTTATAGTGCGTACGATGCGTACCGCTCGACGACATCCCTACAGCCAGTTCTCCCGTGTTTGAGTTCAATGTTGTAACGAAGTTGATGCGTAATGTTGAGAAATAGTTTAACTTTACCAACAATATTATTTGTTCCAATTAACTTCAAAATCAGAATGATTTTTTGTAATCAATTAAAATTATGTTAAGTTATGGATATTTATTTTTATTTCTAGATATTTTTTTTAATATTTGTTTTTTCTCTCAGCCGTTCGCCTCCTGGGAGCTTGCGCCCATAGGCCCGGGCCTACAGGGCCTATTGGGAAATACGGCCCTGTTTCTAGGTATCTAAATGGTTCAACTAATAAAAAAGTAAATGTCTGCGGTCGTGGGACACCCGTCAGGAACGAAGTTCATCACCTTTTCTTCAATTCTTTTACCAGCCTTAACGACAACATACACACATAATTTTAATCTTTCAATTGCCGTTTATTATTAGTTTATTTTTTATACAAATATTTACTGTTTCAGTACGTTTAATGTTATTGTAATAAAGGTGTAAAATTAATTATTAACATCAAAGCTAAGAAGGCAAATACAGTTAAAAGTCCAGTCATTGTAAATACATTCAATAAACATAAAATGTTGGTTCATCAGTCTAGGCTTAACCTAAAATTATTGTGTGTATGTATAATTTATTTTGCCTGTCTTAACTACAACATAAATACATTAATTTTAGGTTAGGCCCAGACTGATGAACCAACATTTTATGCTTATTGAATGTATTTCAGCGCTTGACGATAATATCTGAACTACGCCGGACGGAACAGATCGTCTCTTAATTTAAATTGATGAACGAAAGCACATGTTTCTTGAATGTATTTACATTCATTGCCATAGCAACCAATTTGATAACACTTTTTCGTTACTCGTATTTTATATTTGTCATTGCTATAGCAACTAATTAATACAACATTTTTTCGTTACGCATTACATTTTCTATTTGGTAACTCCTACCACAACCCGCGTTAAGGAACTTCGTTACAAAAAGTGTTTATTAAATGCAAACTTGTTAAATTATACTCAGTTCAAAGGTCACTTAATGAACGCATCTGTATCTAGCCAAGGTACAGACAAATACACAGTACAGGATAGTATGTTCGAAACTAAGCCTTTGACTGGTATTACATGCTTAAAGTACAGTAAAGAAAATAATCTAAGGTCACTTCAAGGTATGTCGAGACATGGGGCGTGTTCACGACCTTGCATTCTGTTACTCCTGCAGACTACAGTCCGGATTGGTACAAGTGATATGTGTGATTTGAAACTAAATCATTTCTATATTTAACTTTTGCAGTTGTCAACCAACGTAAACCTTACTTGAATTATTAAATTAAACTTCATGAATATTACAGCACAGCCACTTAATTCTTTGCTCAGCAGGTAAAACTGTTGTTTGTATTGCAATGACAGTCCGACTTAAATGAGTTGTATGAACGTATTGACAGAATGATTGATTTTCAAAATATAAAAGCTGATATTATTAGGTTACTATATAATTCTCAGAATTTATTTAACATAACCCAATAGATGTTTTATCTGCGGATAAATACTTGCTCGACTTACTTGTTTTTAAAACACAGTACAAAATAAATATTGACCTTTACCTGTATTATTATATTCTTGAAGAATACAACTTGAACACAGAACCTCGCAACTAATAAGTTAATTTACTGCATCACTGAAGATGGTAACATTGAAGTTTGAACAAATAAACAAATTAGTTGTAAGATTCTGTGTTTTTATCCAAACAACAATGCACAATAATTAGTAAAATTTCTACAAATAATATTGTTTGTTTGGTTTTGAATGTTGTTCTTAGTCTGTGTCACGCTATCTCGCAAATGCCGTAATTAGTGACACCATTGTCGTAAAAATACACTAAACATTTGTATAATTTAAAATAATCGTGTTGTCGGTTTCATTAATGTTACAATTACAACATCTTATTTTAATTTATATATTTCTTTAGACGACATAATTATTTAAAATGATTGTTTCCTAAATTGTTTGAATGTATTCCAATTCAGTGGAGTTGTTTGATAGATATTCCGAAGCACAGTTTATAAAGAAAGTAACTGAGGTAAACAAATAGATTGCCCTTTCCAACACTTATATTTTCATATAAAATGTAAAATATTCTGTTATACAACAAAGGAAATAATACAAACCATATAAACCAACCTTATCAACTTGGTATATGCTTGAATGCCGGTTTTATTCATCTTATGACCTAAGCTAGGATCTGTCAAATGTTTACTAGATGAAAAATGTATGACTTATATAATGTATAATTATATGTGTCCATAATTATAATCAGAACAGATGTATAGTACTTATGACAATGGTCAAGATTGTTCTATGTTAACATAAATGTATATGTACTTCAATTGTTACTCTTATATACAATTGAAATTAATATTGTCTATGAATACAAGATACAGAAAGTCATTACTCATATAGCTATTTACTTACAAACACGAAGCCTAAATCCAATGTAATCATGTTCACGTCGCACTGGAATACACACAACAAGCTCTGCGCAAGTTCTTGAGATTGGTTTTATACTGCCGCCATATTGTCTTCCCTCCCATACCCCTTTACATACTTTCTACAAATTTAAATTTTGTTTTGGTATGATTTTATTACTTTACGAAGATCAAGGAGAAAATATAATTAGTTTTAATAATAATAACAAAAATTTGTATTGTACTTTACATTTATTAAAATCCATAAACATAAAAAAAGATACACTATAAAATAATTCAGAAAACAAAATATTTTAAAACTATAACCATAGAAAAATTATACTTCTAGTTCTGAAAATATTGTATTAATGCAACTAAAGTCAAACTTTTAAACGCTCCTATTTTACTGTACACATTTCACACCATTTCAAAATACAAATCCTTTTTGAAAACATTCAAATTGTATTAAGTATAACTTGACGAAGTATTTGTTGACATTGGTTTATTTATTCTCAGAAACCAAAATTTGTATGAACCTTTGCATACCTTCGAAATGTGTGCAATTTAAAAACATTTTACAAATATTCCTTCATTTAAAAAAAATAGAATTTCAGAAAAGTTAAAAAGCTCGAATCTAAAAATAGTGTAACATCAAAATTAAACTCCCCTCAATGTTTTTTTTCAATTTGAGGAAAAACAACATATTTTGTTAACAAATATGTATGTTCTATTACTTCACAAATACAAAATTATAATATTTAGACAATTATTTTTGTACTATAGGAGCTTTAAAACAAATAATACGCTTTATTTTGATTTCTTTTACCCTACAAAAATAATGTGTTCAAGTTATTTTCTGTTTAGTCAGAACTTTATCTGCCCTTTGATTTTTGCCAATATCCCGATTTCAGTAATAGCATATTACCTTCTAGATATGTGTTCAGCAAGATATTTTCTAAAAAATATTTAAAACTCAAAAACGAGACGGAATTTTGATCAGAAAAACTGATAAGGTATAGTACACAATTCCATTTGTTCTTGTTAGCGAAGTTCTATAGGAAAGTTGAGGTTTTGCAGTGACTCTTATGGTGAGACCTAAGGTTAGGCCATGGTCATGGTCCCCATAACACGTTTGGTGTGTCATAAAAAATTATGTATGTGTTCGCACTCTAACGGCCGCAATTTTTGGTTCCAATTTGGTTCAGATTGGTTCAAACGTTGGTTTTTTAAGTAGAGTTCGTAAGCCAAAAATATCAAACAAGAAAGCATCTTTTTTGTTACAGGAAGTAAAAATTTTTCGAGATTTTTCGTATAGAATGGAACTTGTTTGGGGTTTATTTAAACAAATACTATAGGAGATTAGTCTTCACATTTTGTTCTTACACGAACTTATAGCACGTCTGGTTTAACTAAAATCGATCAAAACGTAAAATACCATAAAAGTACCCAGGTCAAAACCATGAAGCAGTACCGATGGCCGCGGAGCAAACTCGCGAAGAAAATTGCGAGCGAAGCTATGCATCCCATAATCCGAGGCCACAAGGTTGTCGAGATGCAAACTTGCAAAGCGGGTTTTTCAGCTTCGAGAGGAACGAAGGAGCACGTGATCGGATTATTTCAAAAAAAGTTTAAATATGTTTAGAAAACAACCTCTCTGATTACACTTTTAAGACACTGAGATTTCAAATCAAAAATATTTCTCCTGGATTCTTCTGGTTCTAAAAATAATGGCTCATCATATTCCTTACACTTATAGCATCATCGTCTTATATAACGACGAGGTATGTTTATTTCTCGACATTTCTCAATTTCTTACCAGTTAATTCATTCTGACAAACTGTAGATTAAAACGTGCTTTGACAATGTGTAGCACAATTAAAATACCATTATGTGCGAAATGCCAAGAATGTTTTATACTGATGGTCTTGTCATTGTTTCAAAACTTCAACACGACAATAAATTAATTATAAAGTTCAAAAATAAATGTATATGGTGAGGTTACGTTTAAATCAACTCATCGTGTGTTACCTATCCGGGAATTCGTTTCACTTTATTTACTGGATTTGCGTGCGTTGGTCTGTGAAAGTATTTGAACAGTTTACGGTTTCATATTGAGTCTAAACTGTTATTAAGTAAACCGCAATACTTGACTGCTAGAATGGATCGTATTTGACAATAATTCTACTTCCGCCAAGGTGATCCACTAACTCTCTCCTAATGGGCATTATGCCAATAAAATAATGCACCGGTATGATGTCATTAAAAAAGAGAATATCATACACTGCCTATGAATATGCAGTACATGTTGAAGGATTACTTAAACATTGAAATTTTACTTCAAAAACTATAAATTATTGTTTTTATTTTATTTTTTAGAATTACAATTGTTTATTAGACACACGAATGTCGTTATAAAATATGATATTTGAATACTCAATATTCACATTTTCACATCCTCGAAACATGCGATTTGTGGTTATTTCCCTCTGTTTAACATACGAGTAGGCCTAAAGTTTAAGATATTTTAAAATTTCAAAAGTTACAATTCTTCTATTTTTAGAGTTCCATACCTTATAAGAA
>JAGFPH010010315.1:12173-25618 GCA_018207615.1 Philaenus spumarius | reverse complement strand
CGTTATATAGGTAAGCTTGCTTTATCCTTTAAGTTTCATATACCGAAAAAAACTTTTTTTAAACCTTCAAATAAATAGCCTACTGAGAGGCTCTTATGTAATTACTCTTTTTGCACTTAACCCCGAGTATCGTGTAGTCAGAAGTCGGTGCATATTTCGTAATGAAAAAACATACTGTATAACGAGGTCAAAGCGTAATCTACGCACACTTATTTTCTCTTGGTGTGGGATTGGTGGACATTAGAACATAGGGCTGAACCAGTAACAGTGTACGACTTTTTCTAATTGTGTTCCCACATAATGTAAATAAGCCTTTATGCAAAGGTTTACTGGTGAAAGAACGCCGTTCCGGTACTGCTTTTTATAAGTTTGTTTACGCTTTGTTTTAACGTTGCACTGGACCATCCACTCCCTCAATCGCACTCGTTCAACACTAGGTTCAAAATTTTACATCCACCAATCGAAAATCGAAAAATCTCAAGATATCCCCAAACTACAGAGAGTTGCAACTATGGGAGCCAACTACAGTAAAGTCTCCCATATTTTCCCTCACCTCGGAATCAAAATGGGAAACTTGGGAGCACCAGATACCTTTTGCCAGCCTCGCGGCCCGCCTTTGATGTTCGGCAAGGGCTGCAAACGATTGCAAATATGAGACCGATGATTCAGAGTCGAAGAGACCGAGTAGTTTAAAAACCTGCGATGCATAAACTTTTATATTATTAACTTTTCCAGCGTGAAACTTTTGTAGCATATTGTGAGATTATTCTAATCAAAATAAGACCAAACATGCTATAATTTGGACCACATTAAGTGAAAAATACCTCATTTATTTTCACGATTAATTAATTTAAAAATACATATCCCAAATGAGAACACAACATGGAATACATACAAATAATGGCTGTACACTGACAAACGCCGTCACAAATACAAGGTCGAAAGGAGCCCTGAAAGAGGAAAATATTTAAATGTAGCTTGAACACCGGCCGCACGCCAATATTAGCAGATTGCTCAGTACATGCTACCTCTTGCGAACTGTCAGAAAGTGGCTGGTCGCTTTAATGTTGACATTGGGATGTTTAGTTTTGTGACTTTTGAGTGCGGTAGAATAATTCACTAACAAGCGTCTGTGTTGAGTGTTGCGTTCTCGTGATAAGCGTGCTTGTGATGAATTTTATTGTTTTGTATAAGAAAAGTAATTTCTTGAGATATACATAAAATGTGTTTAGGATGAAAGTTTTTTACCGAGGATTTAAATTTCTGATAAAGACTATTGAGACTATAAGAGACATTTTGCCAGTATGTGTCTCTAAAATCTGTGCTATACAATACAAGTACAAAAATAGTTACATTTACATTTGTACTTTTCTTATGAGTAATCATATTATCTGCACCCTTAAACTCAATTTAAAGCCCTCGAAGTGAAAATTTTAGAAAAAAAATCCGTACTCCCCTTTCCGTTACTTCAGATTAGTTGCAGCGTTCCGGTGTAAGAGTGCATTTTTACCCCCCGGTAAAAATACACTAGTGTAATTTTACCCCCCAGTGCTTATTTGTTAACTAAGACATGTCAGACATGAGGGTAAAATTTTCCTAGTGTATTTTTACCCCCCATTGATTATTAGCGATTGATTATTTTTACCCCCATGTCGGACATGTCTTAGTTAACAAATAAGCACTGGGGGGTAAAAATATACTAGGCAATATTTACCCCCATGTCGCATATGCTATGGTTCGTTAACAATCAGTAGGAGGTAAAAATACACTAGGAAATGTTTACCCCCATGTCGGACATGTCTTAGTTAACAAATAAGCACTGGGGGGTAAAAATATACTAGACAATATTTACCCCCATGTCGCATATGCTTTGGTTCGCTAATAATCAGTGGGGGGTAAAAATAAACTAGGAAATTTTTACCCCCATGGTGGGACATGTCTTAGTTAACAAATAAGCACTGGGGGGTAAAAACATACTAGGAAATATTTACTTAAATGTTGGATATGTCTTAGTTAACAAATAAACACTGGGGATAAAAATACACTAGGAAATATTTACCCCCCTTTGTCGTAGTAGTTCTATTAAGACGATAATCAGGGGAGTAAATATACACTAGTGGGGGTAAAAATATACTAGAGTATTTTTACCGGGGGGTAAAAATATACTAGAGTATTTTTACGGGGGGGTAAAAACATACCAGAGTATTTTTACCGGGGGTAAAAATATACTAGAGTATTTTTACCGGGGGAGGGGGTAAAATATACTAGAGTTTTTTTTTACCGGGGGGGGGGTAAATATACTAGAGTATTATTACCGGTGGGTAAAAATATACTAGAGTATTTTTACCGGGGGGTAAAACTATACTAGAGTATTTTTACCGGGGAGTAAAAATTCTATAGGCGGTACAATTACACTCTGACACCGGCACTGGAACAATTACGAGTAAACCCCTGCCACTATGTTCCCTGTCAAGGTCCATAAGCTCTGTGCACCTAAGGATTTTTTGACGAGGAATGTTCTGTCCTTTGTTTAACTTTCTAAGTTTTATAACGCACCTGTTCGAGCCACTCAGGTGTACTGTGGTTTCCTCCTACAGGTCACATTTTTCACGTCAGCAAAGACTTTTTGCACTCCTACATTAAGAATAATTAATCCTAGTTTTCCATGTCAAGATACTGTATACAAGTTTTGACCAAGTTATCGGGGATGTTCTGACCTTTGTTTAACTTCCCAACAGTTTCATAACTCACCTATTTGAGCTTATAGCACTCATACATAAGTGCCCGTTCTTCGTACTTCCTCTTGTGGTCCTGTTAATACTTTTTCCACCTTCTTTATATTGCACCTGCAATACGGGTGTCAGATCCACATTGCCTGAATGTGAAAAACTAGTATGTTCCTTACCTTCTTCCTTGCCCTATTCTTGCTCGATCCGCGATAGCCTGCAATGCTGTTATCTCTGGTATGCCACACAACGGTTCAAGTCCTGTGAATCCAGTATTGTTACTTCGATTACCAGGTTATCTGAACACTGTTTACTACGTTCTCTAGTAGTACACCATGACGTTGGTGAGACCTGTCAGACGTACTGTAATCTATCCAAACTATCTTAGTCATGAACTCATACGAGTACAAAGCTTTCAAAGCTACCAGGCTGCCTGGGTATGTACAGCTTTCTGTATTCATGTGTTTGAGTCGGAGTATGTGTCAAGTTTAGCAGTTAATTAAAGTTTAATAACAATTTCTTTTAAGCGCAACGCCAACGTTCAAACAGATGAAAAATGTATAACTGCAAATTTACAAACCCTTTTTCCATGTTTGTTTTTGAACGTGTATTCCCTTAAGGAACGGATTGACGTCATATTCGTAAACATCCTACGTTTAACTCAAGGGAATGAAACACACCAGCCATGATGAATAAATCCCAATACAATTTGTTATATTACGTTCGTTCTAGGGCAAATATTTGGAATTCAATGATTTTTCATCCTTTCTGGAAGAATATTCCTCATCATCTATATTACCATATGATGTTGTACCACCTTTAAAGAAATAATGACAACAATTTGGAATGCGTGCTGGGCTAAGACTAAGATGGTACATACAATCCTATAAAACTTTATCGAGTACAGCAAAATATCTGTAACCTTACCTTATTTAAAGTTGATATTGAACACATGAGTTAGTTATTTACAGGAAATACAATAAATACAATCCATATAACAAACAGTTTGTTTATTAAATTACTTGCAAATTGATATGCAAAAAATCATATGCCCTTAAAGAAAAGATTTAAATTGATATGCCCTTAATTATAATTGAAAAGAAATTTAAGAATAGTTTACCTTTACAATATTGATTTTGATTAAATTTAAAAGATCCCTCCCCTAAAGTAAAATTAGAAAAACCCTCCCCATTTATAATAAAAAAAAATTTATTACAATTTATTAATTTTTACAAGATTACAAGATTAAATACATTGCACCATGGAATTATTAATAACATTTGTTTTGTTGGCCAACCTAATACTAAGTCAAATTAAATAAAAAAAATAATGGCGTTTAGTGATTTTCAGAGACGTCTCTCATTTAAGAAAAAAAAGGTTTTTTGAATTTAGAATGAAATCCCTTGAGGATTGTGATTTCAAAAATTTGCTAGCGGTCCCATCCAAGTTATTTAATTAAAAGAAATTTACATACAGCCTTTATCAGATTATTTTTGTATTTTTCTTGTTATAAAAATAATAGCCTTCATTAATACTGATTTTAAGACACAGGTAATAGCTATTTTGAATTATATATAAATTATCTATTAATAGTCACTGATATTTCACTAAGTTGGAGTTTTACACTAACAGTTCTTTTGAAGGCAGAAATTTTTAAAAATTAAGCTTATTTAGTTTTTGTAGGTCATTGTTGCACCAGTTGTAAACTATGAAACAAAATACAACATAATTTTAGTTTCAGAACCAAAAGGTTAAGTGTAAAAATCATGTGCAAAACAGAATTGTAATATTATGCAAGAAAGTGAATGTATGGTAACATATTGTTTTATAAAATTAATAACAGAAAAATTTGAACAGAGACTATTACTCTACTGATATGTTTCTCCTTTATATAGCACAAAAGGCTACTATATTTTAAACTGAAATTTGCTGAAGGCGTATAGGCTGTATCATAGGGTTAAAAGAAATGGCTGTATAGGTTAAATTTACTTATAGATTAACAAAATTACTCTGTAATTGCAGATATATAATTATAGTTAAAATTTACAACAGTACAAATTAATATAGCAACTCAGATAGAAATATAATTAAGAATTTGTTTAAATCTTTTTAAACGTATTCACATGTTTTGTGAAGTAACGAAACTTGACCGTCCGCTTTACAATATGAATAACTTTCGCGACATTACTGTTTTTGATGTATCGCACTTTGTAAACGACTATTTTTGATTAAAGAACTAGTTTACGTTTCACTTCGCATTTTACAAACGTTTACTTTGCCATGAGGTTTTTCGAAATTTTTCAAGTCGGACGTTGAAGGTCTTTACAAGTTCAAGGTTAATTTCAAAGAGAAAGACTAACGGAGGCTTGAATTACTTGCCTTTATCTACGCATGCGCTTAGCAATGTTAATAGTCAGCTGGTTGGAGTTATGTTCGCTACTCGCTAGATGCCGTGGGCGTTCAGTGTATTAAGCAGGGATTTATTTTTAGTTTAACGAGAGTGGATTTTTGCTTCAAATAGTGGCGCGCTATTTAAATAACGGCACAATGTCATATTATGCTGGTAAAGTTTACAACGTGCCACCCCGCCATATCGCGGCAACTTCGCCGACATATGCACAAGAAAATGCTCCAATACGTAATTGCAATGTTCAATTAATTTCTGAACGACTTAAATAAATGCAAACGGAAAATATACTAAAAACGTAAACTAATTTTACAACTTGTTTAGTTTACAAAAATTTATATTTCAAATAGTTTGTACACAATTCGGAAAATATTATTCGTTTCTTTTGAACGACATCAGGCTGTGATTGCAAACATAAACACGATTGCTAGACAACCCTGCAACCTTCCTAGACTTCCTGTATTCCTACACTCTGGATATTCCTGCACTTTTACAAACAACTTAAAAGTAAAACAGGAACACACACACAAATGTTGATTTTATAAAATTCTATAAAACATAAATATTTGATTTTTACCGTACTTTACATCAAACCACAAACTAAGGATTTTCTATACATCGTCGTTCACGATTCGATACATCGAATCAATCTGATGTACATCAAGGTCCCAAATCTATTCGATTCATTGATGTATTTTCAATCTATGTTTCTATTTCAAAATATTTTTAAAGTACCTGGATTTGTAACTTATATTGTACAACCTTAGTATGTTTCCAGTTGTAAACATATATAAAAGCTAACATAAATTAAAATATTTTGTACAACCGAAATTCAAACCTAAAGAAATATAATGAAGTTCTAACTTACTGTATCTAGTCACAGTAACCAACAAGAATTTTCAATTAATGCCTGACGTAGAACAACGTAGATCAAACACAACTTAAGGGGGCACTCCACCATAAAACAAATTTGTTTATTTTTGAAGCAAACATAATTATTTTATGTTTTATATATGAGTGTTGGTTATAGTGACTTTTCCATAAATGTTGGCCCCTCCCATCCCCTCGGGGGGTTTAATTTTTACGGATTTAACTAGGCTTCACTGTGGCAGACATAACTCAAGTTGTATTTGAGATAACCTCATATTTTTTTTTATTTTGAAAAGGGCATTCCATTCTACAATCTGTAGTATTGATATTAAATTATATAAAATATTTCTGTAAAAAATATGTTATTTAATTTTTTTATAAAAACATTTTAGTAAAATTTTTTTTTAATTATTTTTTAAAATCTGTATTATAGGAACTAATGTATGTCCATACTACAGGTTGTACAATGAAATGTCCTCTTCAAAATAAAAAAATATGAGGCTATCTGAAATACAACTTGATTTATGTCTGCCACAGTAAATTAAAACGTGTGAAAACAAAACTTTCGGAAAACGGCCTAGAAAAAGACTAAGTTATTTTTAGAATATACATCTGTATGCCTGAAATATGTGTAAGCGTTTAGTTTTTAGATAAAACTGACCTGTACGGCGTTGCCCGTGGTGGTTGGTATTTTCAGTCTTTTTAACGTAATTGTATTCTTTTTAAGTGTTCAGTCAGTGAGTGGTATTTGGCTTTTATATATATAGATCTCAAATAATAAAAACACTATTGTCATAATAATAAAAGATCTGAAATTATGATTTTAGTAACTTTAATCCCCCTAAACCCCTCCTAAAATTTCGAAATTTTTCAAACCCTTTCTTAGTGAGCACCTATGGCCCTAGAGGAAGCTACATACAAAATTTAATTTCAATCCGTTCGGTAGTTTTGAAGAAATTGTGATTTAATAACTTTGATCCACCCAATTCCCCCCTAAAATTTATAATTTTTTGAAACCCTTTCTTAGCGAGCGCCTATGGCCCTAGAGGAAGCTACATACCAAATTTCATTTCAATCTGTTCGGTAATTTTGGAGAAATCGTGATTTAGTCATTTTTATTGAAGAAGTCATTTTTTTAATAACTTTGATCCCCCCAAACCCCCCTAAACTTTCGAATTTTTTCAAACCCTTTCTTAGTGAGCACCTATGGCCCTAGACGAAGCTACATACCAAATTTCATTCTAATCCATTCGGTAGTTTTGAAGAAGTCATTTTTTAATAACTTTGATCCCCCTAAACACCCCTAAAATTTCGAATTTTTTCAAACCCTTTCTTAGTGAGCACCTATGGCCCTAGAAGAAGTTACATACCAAATTTCATTCCAATCCGTTCTGTAGTTTTAGAGAAATCGTGATCAGTGAGTCAGTGGGTTTTGGCTTTTATGTATGTAGATAAACTAATTATAATTATATTATCTATACTTATTATATATCAAATTGTTCAGAAAATCACAGGGAACAAAACTAGGTGGAAAAAATTAATTATTTGTAATTTTTATCAATATTTAGGTGGAGTGCCCCTTAAGACAAAAATACAAAAATTTAAAAGTATATTCTTAAAGGTGTCATAGGTACACACCAAGAAAACAATTAGCAGTTCGAGTTATATGATATTGTGTAGATAGTAGTGTTATAATTATATTAAAACTAGTAGGATCATGAAAATTCACACGCAGATTAATTAGTTACACATCAGATATACACCATTTAAAACAAATACTATTTAATAATGTCAAACTTTATGTAGGCCTAAATAACTACTGAGGCTGAGGGGATTTTTAACTCGGAAAATGTGTACAATTATAAGGATTATTTAGGTATAATTTTATAAAACTGTAAGCTTATTTGTTAAAATTGTATATTTTTTTACATTACTATGCATCAAAATAATTATCTTTTAATTGCTTTTTATTGATATATCAAATGATTTAGAATTTATTACTATTATGAAGAAATTAATAATCTAATATGTTTCTTTGTTATACGAAGATGTACGAATGTTTTTGAAGTTAAATGAATGCTTATAACTTCTTTAAATGTGTATAAATGAATATATTTATGATAAAAGGTTGTATTTATATTCATTTTATAACCTCAAAGCAAATATTGCAACATATTACAACCTACATTAGTTTTAAAGGACATACAAATTTAAAAAAATCTACTTCACAAGTCATTACATTATTGATTGAAGTTGTAAACATAACCCCAAAGTATAATATACGCTAGGTTTTTAAGTATTACAGATGACTGATGAAATCATATATTATATTGTTACTCACGTACTTAGTCACAATTATCGTTTTGTATCGCCACTAGAGCCGTTTCGGCTATCGAACCATTATCGAGTTCTTGCTGGGGTATACCAGTGGCATGTAAATACACTTACTGTATATACAACACTAAACATTAAAAACTGTACACGTTTTAATTTCTGCACGTACTAGACACACTATCACGTCACGTACTGTATACCTGTATTGGTGGTAGGAGGGAGGGGTTGTTATTAGTCCAGTCAAATTGTTATAAAAAGTCCGAATGTTATATTAATTAGGGCAATTCCGATTTTTATGTAAGTTGGTTCACTGATGAAAAATCGAAGTTGTCTAATCCCCCACACAACCTGGGGCGCATCCTTCTTGAAAAAAATAAGTTTTTTTACTAGTAACAGTTTTATATTCAAAATATATCTTAAAGTATTGGTCTGACAAAAACCAATGTAAATGAATTTATTAATATAAATGATTATCTACAATTTGAGATCAACCCCAAAATTTATAGACATAATACTTCGCGAAATAGAGATCTTTGAAAAAATTGGAAAGTACGGATTTTAGTCGAGTTTTGCTCGATAGCAAATAAATGGTGAATCTCACGCCAAAGTTTGGCATATTAACATTTGTAGGATTTGTATAGTAGATGCAATTAGCTACAGTTTGTGACCAAACCGGTTCTGCTAATGCTACGTCATATAGACTCTGAGATACAACCTTTTAAATACTTTTGTAGTTTTTTAAGGAAAACAAGTAACAACTGAATATAGACAAATCCAGTGCATTTATTAAAAGCAAAAAATTTCTAAATATTGTTAGGTTTGTATATAATTCATGTTCAGTAAGTTCTGTCAACTATATTTACTTTATTAATAAATATCTAAGTAAATCTATACTTTCTATTATTGTGCCATTATGTTCGAATCGTATTGTAGTTTATCGTTTAATAATGAACTGCTATTGATTTTTAATTGTTTGTACATTTCGAACTGTTCTAATGCGTTCCTCAATTTCCCCTCCTTACAGTGATGTAGTATGTTCAGAAATTTTTCATTGACGGTGTACTTGTAGTCTGTCTGTATTAGTTGCTCTGTAAATGTGGATCCAACTTTTGCTTTATGTGCTCTTTAATTCATTTTTTGAAACCCTGGCTGTTTGTTCTGTATATTTTCGTACTATCAAAGCATGACAGTTTATACATTCAGGTATTTTCAAATTGATTGTTGTTGGGTTTCTTTATAACATGGAGTAGCCATGTTTTTGAAATGTTTCTTATAATATGTTCCAAACCTTTGTTATAGTCTAACACAACGCATTTTTCTTTGTTTTCTTGGTTCATTTTAGTGTTTTTTTCTTGTTTTTTGTACAGTCTGTCAACCATATATGAGCTGTACTAATTTTTGACGGCAATGTGTTTTATTATATCATATTCGTCTTGAAAATCGTTTGGATTCATAGCTATGTCTCTCAATCTACGTATGATTCCATTAAATCATTCTAGTTTGTGTACATCCGAAACGGCCGTAGTGCGATACAAAAAATAAAATAGTGACTATTGTGAAGGTAAATCATTTTAATATAATAATTATTATAAATTTATAAATAGTTGGAATGGCAATAGTGAAAATGAATTAATTTTATATTGTTGGTTTTAGGGAGTGCAGTTTTAAACTCTCCTGGCAGCATACATGTTACTAGAGACGAACACACAATGTGCTAGGTGTGGTGTACCTGATCCAGAGTACTCACACCGCTCTAAAGGTAGACACGCAGGGTGAATATCCAACTATCTGCAGTGACACTACCCCCACGAGGCCTACCGCAATTGCAAGGGTACTGGAGTTACCTCCAGATCTCCTGGAAGCCGTCCCATACCCAGCAAGAACACTGTATACAGCACTCCAAGCAGTACTCGTTGTTGGCATGGTTTCCCAAGCCCCGTTCGAACCAGTAACCGGCAAGTAGCACTCACGCGCATGCTTTACCCCGCATCGTAACCCCTTGGGCACCCCCCCCCCTTGGGCAACCCCGTTAGGGTAGGTCCCCAAGGTACATAAGAGAAAGCGTCACGGGGTGAACGCTAAGCATCTCCCTATCGCTCGAAGCACAAAGCTCCGCTAGGATCCAGATGCCCTGAGAGTCTCCAGGTGCTCGTTATTAGCAAGGTTCCCGAGCACCGGAGAACGAGTAACCGACAAGCAGCCCTTACGCACATACCTTACCCCCCACATCAATACAGAAGGGTACCGCCCGTTACCCACATGCTCACTTGGACATGGGATTGGGTAGGCCCCCTAGGGTTTTAAGGGTTATCACCGTGGGGTAAATCAGTAACCCGGCCTGGCAGCATACAGTATTAGAGTCGCGTGGAAATAAAATACATGTCTCGAGAACTGCTTTACCATATTTTATGTAGCAGTACAAATGAAAAATTGGGCGTTCAAATATTTGTCTACTCTAAACCTTCGGCGGCCATGTAAATAGCATGTTTGCAGAAATGTATTATTCAACAGAGCTCACACCTATTCTCCACTCCTTCTTTACGCTCTGGAAAAAATACACGAGTTTGATGTTAGGGTCTGGATTTAGAAATATGTCGTCTGCTGCATAATACTGCGCGAATGATATGGGAATAAATTGTCGTATCTGATAAGTTCGATTTAAGTTATTATTTTCATCCGGTGTAAAAACATTTTCTTCGACGACATAATGTACGGTAATTAAAAACATAATTGGTGGGAACCCTTAAAGTAGTTCACGGCTTTCAACACGGCCTGTTACTGAGCTACAATGGAAAGAAATGTATTATTTCGCACGGTTGACTATACGGTGTAATTCATAATATAATTTGTAGAAACCGACAGTTTTAAATCATTAAAACCGCATTAACTAAACATTTCTCGGAAAACTGTTGCGATACGTAAAAGTTGCGTGTAAATTGTTTCAATCTAGGGTGCATTACCTTAATTAAGTTTTACGTAGTGATAACCTGTAGAGGGGTTTGAATATTTAATGATATTACAGAGAGCAAAGCCCCTGGCGGACCGAGTTCAAACTACCAAAGGAAAGTGGACCCTGGTCGTTAACATGTAATGCTAATAAAACATTCTTCATTCATTTTTCATTTATTCGGCTTTTACGACCTAACTATCTACTGACGAAAACATTGCGACAAGAATAATTTATTTACAGTGTTTCGAAAATATAAACATTTTTACGAATTTTTACCTAAATAATTTTATTCGAGTGGGAAAAGGGGGTTATGAAAGGTCATCATACCCTCTTTATGTTATGTTATGGACATGATTTTTAATTATAAACAACTTGTTTATGTTGTAACACAATCTGAAAAATAAATCAACTTGTAACGTTAAAATAGATCAAGTTAATTACTATTTATACTTCGTTTGGAGAGAGTACATTCAACATTTTAAAATATTTTTGTCACTAATGTAAAACAAATTGTATGCAATGCGTTATTTCTGACCTAAGGGTCCTGTGCAGTTCTCTCAAATATTACTTATCTTTCATCTAATTTTTAAGATAATCTTTTGTAATTTTCAGGAGATTGTTCATGAACATCTGCAGTATAATTCATAGATGTCAAAAATGGTAAATTGTCAATTTTTTTTAAATTTTATGCTTGTAAACAAGATGAAAAACATTAATATCGGAGTCATTTGATAACAGTAAATCATCGAGGCTAATTTTGGTATCTACTGATTATACCTTGGAGCTTTTTTCAAGTTTAAATGGATGAAATAAGAACATAAAACGAACATTAGTAAAAACGTAAGTCATTACAAGTGATATTCTAGTCGCTTTACGTCAACCTTCTTCACAGTGTATGGGACGATACAGACCCAATACAGTCCTCTTCAATATAACTTATCTTTCATCTAATTTTGAAGATAATCTTTTGTAGTTGACAAAATTGTAAATTATAAATTTTTATTAAAGTTATTTGTTTATAAACAAAACAAAAAACATGATTTCCAGTCGAGACACTTGATAGCAGTAAAACATGGCTGCGAATTTTGTTACCTACTAACTGTACATTGGAAATTTAAATACGTTTAATTTCTGCAAATTTAAATGTCTTACGCACATGGCGAAAACTAAAAATAAGACAGAAAATAGTCAAAGAAAGTGTATACAAAGCTATATTCTAGTCGCTCTATCATAGGTCAGCCTTCTCAAGGTTGGCTCCGATAACTGGAATCGATGATTTCACTTGAGTGGTATTGCACACCCTCAAGGTTGACTTCCCTCAATAAATTCGGTGCATGTATCGAGTGGTATTGCATATCGTTAACTTCAGTTTACTTCCGTATAGTAAAGTAGTCTTTCGTATAGTTTTAGACTCACTGAATAATACTTGCCTCTATAATACTTATATATTTTCAAAGTTTACAAATATTTTATTTAAGAACGTTTATTATTTAAAAACATTTTAAGAAATAACAAATTTGTTTATTATATTGCTCTCTTTTCATTCAATCAACTACCTGATTGACTAAAATCAATTAAATCATAGTAAAGAAATATATAAAGTTACAAGTTTTGTTACTGGGTTGCAGGATGTTCAGAATCTGTTAAGAGTTTTGGGATAGGTTTTTGAAGGTGAGTTGAATACATTTGAAATTTTTAGGGTAAATTTAATATTTATTTATACGATTATTTTATTTTTCCTCAAGTTTTATTACCTAACCAGCCAAGAATGTCCGCTAAAAATCACTGAAGTACTCCAAAACCGCCTACTTCTGGTTAGTGACCAGATTTTGCAAAATTGCACAGTTTAAAATAATGTCTCTTAAAACTACTTAAACTTCGAAACAATAATGATTACAATAACACCTTAAAACTACTTAAATTACAGAATAATAATAAATACAATAACATCTTAAAAATACTTAAATTACAGAATAATAATGATTACAATAACATCTTAAAACTACTTAAATTACAGAATAATAATGATAACAATAACATCTTAAAACTACTTAAATTACAGAATAATAATGATTACAATAACATCTTAAAACTACTTAAATTACAGAATAATAATGATTACAATAAAATCCTAAAACTACTTAAATTACAGAATTAT
>JAGFPH010010314.1:10588-31125 GCA_018207615.1 Philaenus spumarius | reverse complement strand
TTGACCTCAGTAAACATGCACTGTCGTTTTCTACCACTTGACCTCAGTAAACATGCACAGTCGTTTTCTACCACTTGACCTCAGTAAACATGCACTGTCGTTTTCTACCACTTGACCTCAGTAAACATGCACAGTCGTTTTCTACCACTTGACCTCAGTAAACATGCACTGTCGTTTTCTACCACTTGACCTCAGTAAACATGCACTGTCGTTTTCTACCACTTGACGTTGACACCATTTTTGTAATATTTAACACGAATACACAAGTCTCTAACACCACAATAAATAAACTATTTTACTAAACAAAAAATACTATAACCTATATAATAAACAAAGGGTAAGAAACGTTGTACATAAAAACTGTTCTAATTGCAGAAACTTAAGACAAATGAGAGACTAAATACAAAAATAAACAAAGCGTTCGGCATAGGTAGGTACAGACATCGATTTAGTGTTTATACTGTACATCGATAGGCACAGACAGGTGGATAAGGGGTAAGCGTTGGGGGAGAGGGAAACGCCCTCCTTCGCCCGTGTTCATTCAAACACACACAGCGTAGAGTGTACAAATTCTAGAGTTAACTTCGTTTTTTCACATAACAACATTAAAGTTATATTTACAAGAAAGTCCGGAATTTTCTTAAAAAATCCGGAATTTACTCCGGAATTGTGATTTTTTTATCTGGTAACCCTACATATCGCATACTTAATACTTACATAATACAAATTTTAAAAATATAATCAACATAAACTGTTTATATTTAGAGTTAATGATACTACTAGGCCTATACACATCGTAAAAATAAAAACTAACAAAGATTAAACATTCTAGCAGGGAGGTATTTATTGAAACTTATGTGTAAATATTTTTTACTGTAGGTATATGAAGAATAGAAATCATTGTCTTAATAAAGATTCTAATTATGTTACGTCACACTGTCATGATGTCAAAATGAAATGACTTAATCTGAACTGTAAATGAACCTCAATCAGATAAGTATGTTCAGGGTATTATTAAATTACAAGCATATTTTTAGAATTATATCACCTGATTACTAGACAGCATTGACAATACAATTAAAAATTATGATTATGTATTATAGTGTTTAAAAGTTTTGTAACATTTTAACCCAGTTGGGATATAATATTAATGTTAATATAAGGAACTAAAAAGGGTCCTGGTTGAATCTAGAAGTAGAAAAATAAGATAGGCTATTTATTTAACCTCAAAATTGTCATTTTGATAAAACATGTTAACCCTACAACTGTCCATGTTAATGTTTTGCAACGCCAAGTCATTTCGGTGCGTGTGCAAGCATATTTTCAAAAATTCGCCAAATATAGTAATTGTATACCAATCCAAAAGTGTTCTGTACCTTTTTTGTAGAGAAAAGTTCAAAAAATCCATATTATGTAATTAAAAAATTTATTGATGTAAAATTGTAAAAGTTATTAGCTCAAGAAGCAAAAAATGTTCAGTAACGAAAGGAAAAAGTTCAACTTTAGGCCTATATAACAAGTCGTAAACATTTTTTGTAGTTTTTTCGTAAGGGTAAAAAAGTTTCTTAATTTAGTTCTAAATAGAACTGTATAAAAACATTTATCGATTTCAAATTTCTTATTTTGAAAACACCAGTTTTTGTGTTCCAAATACACAATTGCTAACAAAACCGCCTAATTTGAAACGTAATTTACTAATATATGCTTTGCCCAAAAATTAAATATTATTAAAACAAAGTGTAGAGAATAAATCAAAGAATTGAACTGTATACTTGTATATTACCTCATCATAAAAGTGTTTTACTTAGAATCAATTGAATTACAAAAGTAAGATGAAACAAATGAAACCTCGTTTGGACAAAGGAAATTCAAAATATGACCGTTGACAATGGAAACAGCCTTGTTTTGCAAACTCAATCGGTAGTATGAATTCTGTGCAAATATGAACTTTCAACTGCTGTTTGAATAACATCTAAAAAGTCAAATATAGTTTGCTTTACACCAAATGAAATTATATTATATTGCATGTGAGTACTCGCATCTGTTGATCCTTTTTGTTTTCTCTCTTAATAAAACAATTGAGTACCATCTTAAACAACTGATGCGGTGTGCACACCAATGTTCGTATTAAAAAGTGCGTGTTTTGACTTTAACGATCTCCACACGGAGTGAAATATATGTGTGTTTTTGTGTTCTTGTGTATGTGATATGTTTATAAAAACCTGATGATGGGTAGGCCTATTTCATGCCCGAAATTGCAATTGTTTTATTAAGAGAGAAAACAAAAAGGATCAACAGACGTGAGTACTCACATGCAATATAATATAATTATATAATTGATCCGTGGCTAATATGATTGATTCAAAACCAAATGAAAGATTGAACTTTGGTCTATAAATAGATATCAAAAAGTCTATTGAAATAATTCGAATTATAAAAGATATCTTGAACGCAAAATGTGTTGTTTTATTGGTTGAAATCTGCTCAATTGCAAAGGTTTACAGACAATTCCATATCTTTGGAACTATTTGTCCGATTTTGGATTGGATGGCAGTTTCAGATAGGTAAAAGTGTGATGAATCCTTCAGTATACACATAACTCAGAAAAATACCGGGCGGGCTGTATTGAAAGACATAGAAACTGGAATTAAAGGTAGTTTTGGTGCATTAAAATTCGCGCGACATTGGCTTTTAGAAAACTAAAAAACTGCAACGATGATTACGTATGTAAATATACAGTTTAGAAAAAACTTGTAAATGCAAAAATTAAAGTTTAGATCATTTCCTTTCCAACGGTTTTTGATTTATTGCGATTGGATAGTTTTTAGTGGGTGAAATATTCATTACAAGTAGAGTTGTCAAAATTGATCGTTTTCACGTGCCACGCCCCCACGATCATTCAAATTGAGTAGTCTGACAGTTGCAGGGTTAAGGCTAAACATCCCTGAAAAAGTTGTGTTTTTGGCCCGATAGATGGCAACACCTCTGCGGCAAATTTGTACTACAAATAATTTCCGTAATTACTAACCGATTTTTGTTTTGTAAGTTATTTTGTAAATGATATGAATAAAACATTCACGCTATTGTGATGTTTTTTTTTTAAATTTATTTATAAAAAAGTTTTATACAGATTTTTTTTGCTGTAATATTTTGTTTAAATCGCAGGTAGTCATTTTGTAAACACAAATTTTAAAAGAATTTTGCCGTTTTCAGATATTAACTCGGTCAAATGGTCGTATCGGAATCATTTTTTAAAGATATTATCATTATTTCTCTCACGCTCCGGTCCCCTCCTCCCGCCGAGTAGCGCACCATCCCCCCCCCCCCGCACAGCCCAGCCAGCCGCTCTGCCCGGCCCTGCAACTGTAGCGTTCGTCAATTCACTCAATACTCGCATTCATACTCTGGCCGGACACACTTACTAGACTAGACTACTGATTACGACAGGTGTTTGTTATCTGTTAACAGTGGCGGATTTACATACTCGGGGGCCCGTCGCACCTCGTTTTTTAGGGGCCTCTTGTTTGCCATTAAATGTAAACATTTTAAATTTACCATTTACCCATAGGAATGAATTTCAATAATTATAAACACTTGTAGGTTGTAAATAAGTTTAATAGGCCTACCTATCACTGTAGCTCTACATTTATTATTTACAATGAAAAATCTTTTTTATTACTTAAGTTAAAGTTAAGCCTTTATGTACATAGGCTAAATACATTTTTTTTCTGGCTTTCTGAGCAGCAAACGTGTCTATAAGTTTATCATAGTTGATATTTTTCAAAGATTCACTTTCTATATACAGTATTGCCAAGTCATTCAGGTGGTCTTCCGAAAGCTTTGTGCGGAGATAGTTTTTTATCCTCTTTAAAGCACTAAAGGATCTTTCACCCGAAGCATTTGATATTGTATTGTAAGAAAGATCTTCAGGATCGTTTCTAGATTCGGAAAGGTTTCTTTGAGCCCGTCGTTTGTTGCTATAAGTTTATACCATTTTCCTGGACAACCTTTAGTCTTACTCGCGTTCATTTCTTCATCAACCTTATCCTTCGTATTTGTAGTAGTCTTGGTTTCTTGAAATATATTCAGGAACTCATGTAAGTGTTTCAACTCATCAAACAATAGTGACCCGTCAATGTCATTTGAATAAACTTCAGATATATTCTTCAGCTGACTTCTTGAAAATTGATCATCTTGAACTGGGTCTGGAATAAGAAACAAGTTTTGGAAAATGTTAAAAATATGCTGAAGTTTTCCTTGCCTGTTTTTTATTTCAGAAACCAGTCTGTAACAAATTTCATTGAACATTTCTACTCTCACTTTATCCCTTCCTTGTAATATTACTTCGTTATCCGTGGAGGATGGAGTCTCATCATCAAACTTCTTTCTTCTTTTCAATCGTGTGTTTTCATCTTCATTGCATAGTTTTTTCATTGATGTCAATAAACTTTGGGCATCACTGTCTATTGCTGAGAAATCTTCACGTACATCCAAAACGTACTTTTCCAACGACTCTAGCATCTGTACTGCCATCTTCATGTTACCAACTTCTTTTTGTAAACACTTACTGGTTGTATTTAATCTTTCAAGCAATCGGCTCCAAAACACTGTCATAGCGGCAGTTTTATAGGAGCCTAACTTTTTAGCAAGCCCTATTGCTTCTGCTTTCACTATAGGTTTTTCATTCTCACTTGCATGAATTTCCAAAAGAGCATTTTGAATGTCTGCATAGCCTTTTCTTAGTGCAAAGACAGCATCCGCTTTCGCTGACCATCTGGTGTCACTCAATCTTTTTACAGCTAGTGGTCTTGGCTTAACCGTCTTAATTTGTGACATGAGTACATTCCATCTATATGTTGAAGCACTAAAAAAAGTGTACACATTTTGAACCAAGTCAAAATAGAATAAAGACCCACTGCAGCTTTCGGCAGCATTATTGCCAACCAAGTTCAAGGTGTGGCTGGTACAAGGTACATAGAATGCTTTAGGATTCATCTGAATTATCTTGGCTTGTAGTCCTGCATATACCCCGGACATATTGGATGCATTGTCATAACACTGACCTCTGCATAGTGCTATGTCCAGGCCTAGATCATACAATAATTTCAGTACTATGTCTTTCAAGTGTTCTGCCTTATGTGACTTGATGGGAATAAAACCAAAAAATCTTTCTACTGGTTGACCATCAGACGTGACATATCTTATTACAAAAGTCAACTGGTCTACATGACTCAAATCGCGTGTTGAATCCACAGTTATGGCAAAATATCGAGCTTCCTTAACTTCATCACTTAGCACTTGTTTTAGGTCTTTTGCCATGAGGGTTAAAATCTCGTCGTAGATCTGATGAGACAAGTAGTTAGTTACACCTGAACCACATGCTTAATATTTCGCTAAATGTTCTTTCAGATACTCATCAAATTCAGAGAGATAGTCTAAACATGATAAAAAATTCCCCTTGTTTTTTGCAGAAGAGTCATGCTCTCTGTGACCCCTAAAAGGAAGTCCCAGTTTAGCGAGCAATTTAACAGTGGCTACTACACGATGTAGAACCTTCCTCCAATAACCATGCTCCTTTTCAATTTGTGACATTAATTCATAATCTACTCTACTTTTCAATTTACTTCTTGCAAAGAAATTTACCATAGCTGTTAAATGAGTTTTTGATGTTTCGTGGGTAGCTAATACTTTTGATATTCTCGACCAGTCAGAAAATCCTTCAATGAGGATATGTTGAGTTTGTTTAGGGTCAGGAAACAGTTTACAAACATAGCAATAAACTGACTTAGTGGTCTCAGAAAATATCAACCAATTCCTCTTTTCTTTTTCTCCATTAGTTTTGGTTCTAAAAAAATGTTTCTGGTGTAGGCGCCTAAAAACTGTTTTATTGGCATGAGTAAATTGTTTTTTTATATTCTCAATTTTGTCAACATTTTTAGGTATATTTTTGGTAAAAAAATCTATCATTTCGTTTGTGGGGTTTGGGGCCCACAGAGCTATGTCTAGGGAAAATTCTGTCTCGGTAGTAGGTTTAGGCCTAGGAATGAGTTCAGGTACTAAGTTGTCGTTAGTCAAACTGACATGACTTTCAACCTCACCATAAACTTCCATATTAATTGTACTCATTTCAGGCTCAAGAGTACGAGGGGAAGTAATATTAAGCCTGGTTTCCTTTATTAAAGGAAACGTCAGGTGTAAATGAACAAGAAGGCAGTTCAACTCTGTCAAACTCTTCAGGCTTAACGTCTGGTTTTTTATTCATACACCCATCAACTGTTGTAGTTGTATTTGAATTAATTGAATTAGATGAAGACCTACCTTCTAAACTCTCGTCAACAGTTTTTATATCACTTACGTCTGTCTTCTTAAGGGGGGCGCTTACCCTGCCGCCATATTGAATCTGGTTCCCATAAGAGCAATGCTATAGAATAAGTCATTTTTTTCCGTTAATTCGTGGAATAAATTTAAAATTTTGGTTTCATTTTGAAGTACTATCATATGCGGATGTTGATTGCCGAATACATTTTCAAAACCCGTATTATTGTTTTCATAAACGTATGATATAAATAGTAAAAAATAGTAAACTTTATTAATTTTTTACTCTGTTGCAAAAAGAGATATTGCAAAAAACTTTAACAATCAACACCCACAATCTACTTTACTTTAAGAAAAAAAATACAGCTTTCGTATTTTGCCAAAAACAACACAAAAATATGCTTAATAGTGAAGGTGTGTTTTGGTTATTTAACATTGAAATTGGTACCCAACTTCGCCGTTTTGAATGTAGAGAGCCGAGCCTTAACAAACTTTAACATGCTGTCTTTCTGCTTCAACAAGTTTTCTGAAAATTCTTTTCCGCTTTGTGGCGCCGGACTCATAAATTCGTTTCATGATTTAAGTTAAGTCTATGTCTATAGAACTCACAATAACACTGACCGCACAAAGCACTTAAAGAATAATAACCCGGTATACCGTATTCATTCGCATTACAAACACAACACAGTGTAAACATAAACTACTACAACTTTGAGGTTAGACTATACTGCTTTGATGTGATGAATAACATTCGACTAAGCGCGACCTTGAGCGGAACGACAGCACGAAACGGTAACGAAGATTCACGAGCATTCACGATGAAATGGCTAGTGGCAGGCAGTAGCGAGCGAGCTGTCGGGAGAAAAAGTTTAGACACACGAGTTTGGAGCTTTACAGAAAGGAACTAAACTACTTAGATAAACAAGGAGGACATACAAATTTTCTTTGTTTTATTCTACGTATTCCCATATAAATAAAAATATTTTAGCTCATTTATAACATCTTTTATGACAGTCGGAATGTAAAAGAGCGGTGTTTTTAGAGTTTCAAAAACCATATTTTGAATTAGAAAATTTTCACAATGTAAACTAAACGTCAGAACTTCATCAAACTTTAATACAACATAGACACATACATTCTGAATTAATTTGTATGTTTTCAGAATTTTAACTATACCCAAAAAATGTTTGTTGTTAATTATGTAAATTAACCTTTTTTTAACTGCAAACGTTAAAAAAATTGTAAATCTTGTTTTAAAGGTAATTGTATCAGTTATTGGAATATGTATAGTGTTAAAACGTATTGTTATGCATATTATTTATATCAATTAACCTTTAATCTGGATGATTTAGAGCCTGCAAGTGGTGTAGCCGCGACCGAGTGTGCAGGAACTCAGTAAATTTTTGCCACGATAGGCACCGGCCGAGCGCCATGTGACTCATGCAGTGAATGTGCCGTATTCGGCCGTTCGCTACATGGTCCGGATTAAATGATTAAAGATATAAATAATATGCATAACAATATGGTTTAGCAATATACATATTCCAATAACTGAGACAATTACCTTCAAAACAAGCTTTTAGAATTTTTTTTAGCATTTACCGTTTTTTTTAGAAAAAGTTAATTTACACAATTAACAACAAAACCTTTTTGGGTAAAATAAAAATTCTGAAAACATACAAAATTAATTCAGAATATATATGTCTATGTTGTATTAAAGTTTGATGAAGTTCTGACGTTTAGTTTGCATTGTGCGAATTTTCAAAATCACACGATGGTTTTTGAAACTTTACAAACACTGCTGTTTTACATTCCGACTGTCATACAAAATTGTATAATTAAGCTAAAAAATATTTATTTATATGGGAATACGTAGAATAAAACAAAAACAATTTTTGTGTCCTCCGTGTTTATCTAAGTAATTTAGTTACTTTTCTGTAAAGCTCCAAACTCGAGTGTCTAAACTTTTTCCCCCGACTAGTAGTGTGCTGTACAAGGTTGGGCGGTGCTGTACGGAGCAAACCTTAGTCAACTGCAGTTCGCAAGTTTAATATTATTCTTCCCTGAAATTAAAATATTTCGTAATTTTAATAATAAATTTTGGGGCCCCTCGCACCTGCGACATGTGCGATACGGTAAATCCGCCACTGTCAAAAAGTATTTTCTGTAAGTCGAAAAGAGACATCTAGAATAAATATAGAAAAATATACAGTAGTTCAAATTAAAGGATTTATGAAAGTAGGCCTATATACAGGTTCTTTGGCCATACATTATTCAATAACACCAGGGTATGAATAATATTACCCTATAACGTTAGTTATTTGTTTCAAATAAAACTTATATTTTAATACATGAAAACGAGAAATAAATAAAAAATGAATAGTGCAAAATACCATTTATTTAAAGTAAGCCTGAAGTGTAAAAAATAAAAATAAAATATAAATTCAATATGTTGCATGTCAAGGTGAAAAGTTCTACTTTAATAATATGTTTAACATTTTTAGCATATTTTGATATTTGTAATTAGTTTAAGTTCTTTATTCTGTGAGTATCAACAGCTATCCTCCGGAAATGTTTTTTCTGTGAACTTAGCAGCACTGCAATAAATATGAAACATCTGATCTAGTGATTGAAGTTCCTACAGAAGATAGCTGAAAGACTTCTCTAACTATTAATGCCATATTTTAAGATAATAATATATTGTCTTTTCATTTGTAATTTGCCTTTAAACTTAAGTAATACGTGATGTGACACCCGTTACATTTTGTTTACAAAAGTTAGTATTACAAAATGAACAAACACCTTAGGAAAATACTTTTACTGTAAAAGTAAGAGGTTTTGTTTCCCTAATGTTTTGGTATTATTATTTTAATTTTAGTTTTATAATTTGATGAGTAATTCGCGTAACGGGTGTTACTTAATTTAATGTATCGGGTGTTACAATTCAACACAACTCACAACCATTCAGTGTTTAGTATATTTATATTCATTTTAAGTAGAATTTAAATACATAGCCCTATTGAGAGTTTATTAATTTTGGTAGCAACACTTAAAAAGTTAAGAATGATATGTTATTTTAAATAAAATTGAACACGATAACACCTTCAAATTGCATACTGCGAATTTCCTATTTGTAATTCCAGAATCAATCTTTTAACATATTTACTGGGCAATGAATGTTAGACGTATCAAATGATTTTATTTATCTTTAAAGTTTTAATTCTATTACTATAACACCTCATAAATTTTTTTCTCACGATAAAATGATGAGTGACGTTGTAAAGTGTCAGCAGCATTTGCTAAAAGCCAGAGAGTGAGATAAAAAAGAAGAGAAGAGAACAATACACTAAAAGAAGAACAACTTGAAAAGATCCAAAGCAGAGTAAAAAAATGTAGGGAGAAAAATAAGAAGAGCAATAATTATCATCAATATATCAGATTTCGCTGGGATATTAAATATCATATTCTGAGAGATGACAAATTTAAGAATATTTTTGGCAAATTACAACAACCTACAGTAGCCCAAAGGACATTTTACAATTCTTTACGAGTTTCCACTAGCAGTTGATATTTTTGAAAAATGAATGAGCTTATGAAGTTCCAAATTGTTAATTCTAGAATTTGATTTAGCGATTATTTTGTTTTTATTTAAAGTTTTAGGCCTATTCTATTAATTCTTGATAGGGGCATATATAAGACTGATCTTTAGTAAGTCTAATTCATAATAGGCCCTAAGGCATGGTATAAAAAGTACTGAACTATATCCATGTAATGTATTAAGTATATTATATATTTGTTAAATATAAGTTTTTTTATGAAATATAAGTTTTTATTTCTTATAGTGATCAAAGAAACCTCAATTATACTTCTTGTTGTTATTTGACACCTTATTATTATATAATATATATTAAAAATCTTAATTTTAGCAACAGCATAACACCCGATACATTTTAATGTAACACCCGTTACACAAGATTTAATTTTATGTTTAAAAAAATTGAATGCCGATATCAATTTGAATTACAGTTCCATTACATACATTTACTGTGGAATAACTCATATTTTTTTCAAAATTTTACAGTTTTAAAATTCACAGAGTTTTAAGAACATTTACATGAAGTTCAACTTCACTATCCATTTTCAGTAACACCCGTTACCCTACACTCCTTTTTTCTATATTTTAGGCTAACTAAGATATAGTTAGCCTTCGTTGAAAGCCGAAGTTGCTTTTTAGATTTTGTTGTTCCTCGGCGTTCCATTGAGAAAACAAATGTTAAACGAAATAACGTTCTCAATAACAATAATTACAAGATGACGTAATAGTACAACAAATAAGAATCGCGGGAGAGCACATGGATGGAAACGCAGGAAACCGTCATGCAACTGTATACAAGCAACATCTGAGACGCATGGTGGGGGGATAGGTGGCGCGAGTGAGTCACAGCGGCACTGCACTTGCTTCGTGTCTCATTACTGTAAATGTATAAACAACGATACCGACTAAACCAGCTAGGCGATTTTAAAAATTAAAAGTGTAAAATGAATTAAAAATTATTGTCTTCAAAATGACTACCTGCAATTTGCATTTTTCGTTTTGTAACACAAAATTATTTTATTATTATTTTTTAAACCAGCAACTTAATTAAAATTTAGCTTCATTGGCGTGAATTCTAATCTTATTCCGTTCACAAATCAGTTTTGCAAATGAACATCGGACGAAAATTCCACCAATAAACAAAAATACAAAATGGCTCCATTTTGGTGCTGCGCCGTGGTGGCAGAATTTGGAACTAATCCTGGGATGTTTAGCCTTAAATAGAAACAAATTAAATTCAGGGAGTCTTATATAATAAATAATTAACGATAAATTCACTTTTTATAACTAACTAAAACTAATTAAAGTAAAACTTACCTTTTAAATCATACAAGCCAAATTTACTTATAAATAGGCAAAGCCTATGTGACATGAAAACGTCCATAATTAGAATTGTTTTAGCGTATAGGCTAGTTTTATTAATGTAGTATATAAGTTGTAATAATAATTAAATGTAAATAAGAAATGTATGTTTTATTAATAGTTTTATTAAAGTTATAAAATTAAAAGGTGATTATAAACGAAATAGTTTAATAAAATGAGAACTATGGATACCCATAGATGCAGTGTGTTAGAAACAAAATCGTAAGCTATAAGGAACAGCTGTTTTCAAATTGCGATCGATACCAAGATGTTTATGTTGAATTATATTACATACAAACTTGTAAAAGCAAACAATTATTATGAATTTCGGACAAAGTGAATAGAATAAAGTGTGAAATGTATATAAGCAGTGTATAAACAATAAAATATTCGGAATTAATTAACAGAACAATACATTTAAAAATATTTTGGCGTACGTGACCAACCCAGACTGCCACTTTGTAACGAAGTATGAAAAACGAACGTAAACGGTACTCAGCAAGGCATTACCTTACGCTAAGCGGTAATTGTTGAACTATAATTTTTGACTTGAGTTTGAGATCCCATTGTAAAGTTGTATTTCAGAAGTCCTAATTAATATATAAGAAGAATAGAGAAATATTTAAATAAAACAAAAGGAAGATAGAAGCAGTTAATAAAACAATAAGTATTACTATCAAGAAGTATATCAAATCAACTAGTATAGTAGGGATAGAACTATTTGAAATTCCTAATTAAGGTAATATCAAACCAATTTCATTACCATTGAAAAACAGTGGTCACCATTTTGCGAACAGTTATAAACTTCTATTCTCCAAATTAAAATCAATTCATATAAAGAACTAAAAAAAACTATTTAACCATAATTTGTAAAACTCATTAGCATATAAATATATTTCATTCTGTTTAGTCATAAGTTTGTATATATGTCTCTGATTGCATGTTTAATAGCCAGGATCCTTTAACCCGAGATAAAGAGTTAAAACTCACATTTTGTATACTATATTTAAATCTATTAGGCTATTGTAATTCTTGTAATATACAAGAATCTTAAATTGTATATAAAAGTGCTCTAAAGCTTTCTGAAAAGAAAATCAGGCTTAATAAAGGCAATTTGTAACAACAAAGTTTGATTTATTATTTTAATATAGGCCTAGCCTAATAATTAGTTATAGAGACAAATCTTATAAAAAAGTAACAGTATAATACCGTTGAGTATTATAGTTTACATTACGACCCCTCACCATATTGTTAACATAAACGCAATAAACTACTCTAATACATACCTTAATTATAATGTATTTCTAAACGACTTCAATAAATGAAGAAAAAAATACAATTTACAAAATTTAATGTAGTACCTAATTAATTAGGTATAAACAGAAAATAAAACACTTTAAACTTAAACTCAATTCACAATTTAATTATTTCAGGAAATACAAGGAGTATCTTTTCAATGACATCGAACTGCGCATGCAAAGGTGAATAAACACGATTGCCGGACTACCCTATTTTTACAACTAAACTAAATAAAATAACCTACATACTATAACAAAACAAGGACACATAGAATTTTGACTTTATAAAATTCTATAATACATAAATTCCGTAGGCCTACTTAATGTTTACCATACTTTCCATCAAACTATGGATAACCTATTTGACATATATCGATGTTCACGATTTGATAAATTGAATCAATCAGATGTGTACAACAATGGACCTAATTTATTCTTTGCATCGATGGGTTTTAAATATTGATGAAAAGAAAGCCTGAAGTTCTAACTTACAGGCTAGACACAGTATGTTTACCAGCATTTAACATTCAGCAAACATCAGCTACAGGTCGTAAAGTAAATTTACATTGAGTTTTATGCATAGGTTTGCTCCCTGCCACAAAATTGTGTGGGAGCCTATACTGAATTTTATCTAGTCCTAATCCTATTTCACTTTATCGCGTACGGGTACTTTGTGTTGTGTATAAATCAAATCGAAAAATCCTAATTTTAAATAGTCCCAAAAAATGTTTCTTCTTTCGTAACAACGGAGTAAATTAACTATACGACTCTCGGCTGATATTTTGGCGTAAGTTTACTATTCGACCCTAGCCTAATATTTTTCCAGACAAGGACGTTGTTTTACATTCTGCTGTTAAACGTTGAATAGGCCTACAGGTAAACATACAGTACTGTGACTAAATACTATAGGTTAGAACCTTTTAGTTTTTTTTATTATTCTTGCATTTTTGTTACCATAGGTTAGTCTAAGGTCGAATAGTAAACTTGCGCTGATATTTTTGCAGACGACGACGTTGTTTTACATTCTACTTTTAAAAGTTGAATACAGGTAAACATACTGTGACTAAAGACTAGCATCTAAGTCAAAATTTCTGGCTGTTTTTTTTAATTATTATTATTATTCTTGCTTTTGTTGGCGTAGGATCGTATAGTAAATTCGCGCAGGAATAACTAAGGCCTGTTTGACATGCAACTCAAATTATGATAAAAACATGTTATTGAGGTTATGTCAGGTAATACAACTCACCCGAACTCAATGCACACATTTAAATCTTGTTCAATTTTCTCACTCATAATAATTTTGATTAATGTTCTACAAAACTTCTTCACTTTACTCAAATCCAATTTCAACAAACTGTTAGATGTATAAAATACATGTATTACAGTTCATGTTTAATAATAACATCCACGCTGTTTTTTTTTTTTTTTTTTTCTTTGCCGATTGGCTTTTACTTTTACCATTGATTATGTATCTTACGAATAGATCCCTCAAGGCATAAGGAAATCCGTACCGCGCGAGAGATAGGTGCTGAAATTAGTTATAGGTTCCCACGCTAGGAAGCGCTACCAGTCAATTCCCCTCCCTTCCCCCCATCCCTCCAGTACGTCACCAACTCACCACTCTCTGCTCTCTCTCTCTCTCTTCCGCACTTGCACTGCCAGCACTTGGTATTATTTTATTAATCATTATCTTTGTCTCTGACTGCTAGTACGGCCAGACCTTGCTTGGCCATGCGTAATTTTATAATTAATTAAGATAATTGTTTACATATTTTTGCAGTCGTTTATTGTAATAAATATACAAGTTATATGTTCAGACTTATAGTTATACAACTTAGGCGGGTTACACACTGAAGTAGCGTGGGATGCAGCTTGCTGCAAATGGCAAGTAGCTGCTCGCCACGCGAAAATCAACCAATGCTTTTAAACGGGTTCCTTTCCTACACACTGAAGTAGCAGTGGCGTGGCGCATCTTCCGTGCATCACGCTGCGCCACGCATCTGCCACTCGAACACCGATCGGTCGGTGTTTGGCGATGCATGCCACACGCATCTTGACCCAGCGCATGCGCAGATACCACTCTCTGGCCTTCGTCAGTATTTAATTCAGGTCTGATTTGTGTTCTACAGGTTCTAAATTGATCAAATCTAGAAATATTTATCTGAGTTCAATAAAATTTGAACCACATATATATAGAAAAAATATTTATAATAATAATATAAATAAATCAGATTGTTACAACAAATTGTAATACTTTTACTGATTAGGCCTATAAAAATTACTTTCCGATATCTTTAAGTTCTTATTCGGTGAAAAATTTGTTGTTCATGTCTTCAGTAAAAATTGAATAACTTTACAAATATTTAACAGATTTTAATCAAATTTGAACTACGTTTAGAAAACATACCTACAATAACAATTTAAAAAAATCAGATTGTTACAACAAATTTTAACACCTTTACTAACTAGGCCTATAAAATCTACTTTCCGTTATCTTGATTCGGTGAACAATTTTTTGTTCATGTCTTCAGTAAAAATTGAATAACTTTAAAACTATTTAACCGATTTAAAAAAATTTGAACCATGTTTAGAAAACATACCTACAATAACAATTTAAAAATATCAGATTGCTACAACAAATTTCAACACCTTTACTGACTAGGCCTATAAAAATTACTATTTACAATTCGACAAATGGTGAACAATATTTTTTTATTTTTTATTATTTGACATTTATTTTAGTTATGTATTGGGTTATGAATATAACAAGTTAAAGATAATTTTAATGTGAATCCAAATCTGTTTTAATATTTAAAATCTAATATATAGATCAAAAGATATGTACATTTAAAAAATGTATTGTAAATTTTGTTTTCAAAGTATGTATGTTTTCGAGACTAAACATTTTATAATAATAATTTATAAATAAAGTTATTTAAATTTATTTTCCAGCTAACAACAGGAACAGCTCATCTTCACTTGTTGACATTTTTTAACATACTGAGTATAGTCAGATATGGCGCCATTCCAGTGTGTAAGCTCCTTGCATCGTACTCGCCGATGTACTGGCACGACGCATGCAGCGTGCCTCCGCGTGGCAGCCACGCCACTTCAGTGTGTAACCCGCCTTAAACTTTTTAGGTTTAAAAATTGCTGAACAACACTGTTCTGTTAGATTCCATAGTCAAAGGTATTAATTAAGTCTACATTATTTCCTGTAAGTGTGGGAGCGAGGGTTGCTGCACATCTAGCCTTCCAAACTGAACAAAAATATTTTTCTGTTAGGAATGAAATCATGCAAAGCTAGAAAACTTGTATCGCACTTATTTGTATTCTAATATGATTCTAAGGAGCAACTGAAAGTAGCACATTTGTATGTATTTTAATAGGACTCACTTTAAAAACATGTCCTGATTATGTTTTAATGTTACTTTTGTATATTTATTTTATTAAAAATTCAGACAATACTGTTATAAACAAACGTTATAACAATAATATTTCGAACAAATTAAATTTAAAGAGAAGTATTCAAAGTTTAATATAGGGTCTATAGGTAGTTTATTTCCGTTTATATAGTTTAAATTATACGAGTTTTTAAATTAGTTTAAATTATACATTCGTAATTTAAATTTATGTGCATTCTTAACATACCAAATCCAATTATTGCCTTAACTGGTATTTCACTTATTACTGACTTTAAACGCAGTTTTGACTTTTTTTATTTATGTTACAATTTTGTGGTTTAATAATTTTATTCAATGTACAAAGAATGAATGAATATTTTATTGCTCCTTATACTATTTATAATACGTTTGCAAAAACAAAAACATAATTAAACTAAAATCATATATATCTATAAACTAAAACTAAACCAAAAAAACTAAGAAAAATAGCTATATTTACAAAACAATTATAGTATAAGAAAAACAATTTAAGCTACCTCGATTTTTAAATACATGTTTGAGGTAGTGAGTAAAACAATTTAAAAAAATAAAATAAAAACATAAATACATATATACACATATAGAAAAAAAGAAAACAAAAATACAGGAATTAGCTGACCGGCTTTCAGAAATATATATAAAACTACTTAGTACATTATTAAAAACAAAAATCTTTTACTGCAGCTTCACAATTACTTTGAAAAAAAAACACAAATTAAATACATATTTTGAAAAAATATACGAAATATAAATATACAAAATGCAGAACATAAAATACGTAATAAACTTTACATCGATACATCTACTTACATATACACACATTCACACCCCCCCAACCCCCCTACATACATTCACATATACACATTTTTACATAAACAGCATTCTTTGTTTATGTGTACAAAATTTTTTGCAGTTAAAAAAAATACACATCAGTACACTCTTAAATCGACATACATACAGAAACATTCTACATTCAAAAACAAAAATACCCACGCGTTTTTATAAAAATATCTCGTAAGCAAAACATACACAAGGCTCGCAAGATTTAATTAAGGAGAACAGAAAGCTACACATTATTTAAATTATTGTGTTATAAAATAGGTCAACACATTCAAGCTCCTGCAAGAATTTCCTTAACTGCTGCCGGTACTTGTGTTTATAAGGGCATGTTTTTATGTTCTGAGGTAATAAATTAAAAAATGTAGGTGCAAGATAAGTATAGAATTTCTTGAAAACAGTCAATTTAGGTCTCGGAACTTTAACATTTAAATTGTTGCGCAATTTACACCAGGTACGCTCCAATACATTGTTTCCATCACCACTTCGCTCGTAGAACAATTTAAGTACTTATATGTATAAATTTTTAAGAGGCAAAATGTACAATAATAAATACACTAAAACTAAACTAAAAAAACTAAGAAAAATAGCTATATTTACAAAACAATTATAGTATAAGAAAAACAATTTAAGCTACCTCGATGTTTTAAATACATGTTTGAGGTAGTGAGTAAAACATAAAAAAAAATACATATACACATATAGAAAAAAAGAAAACAAAAATACAGGAATTAGCTGACCGGCTTTCAGAAATATATATAAAACTACTTAGTACATTATTAAAAACAAAAATCTTTTACTGCAGCTTCACAATTACTTTGAAAAAAAACACAAATTAAATACATATTTTGAAAAAACATACGAAATATAAATATACAAAATGCAGAACATAGATAAGAAAAACAAAAAATACGTAATAAGCTTTATACAAGTTTTACATCGATACATCTACTAACATATACACACATACACACACACCCCCCTATAATAATAATATAATAATGAAAAATATATTATTCTAAATAATTCTGTATTGATAATCAGTCTCAGCAAATAGAAAATTCTTAAAAATTTAATTAATTTGTTTTTCAAATATTCTACATGAATATTCCATCTTAATTTAGAATCTAACCACAGGCCTAACTATTTGATATCATCGACTTGTTCTATTGGCTGGCAAACACAATCTCTCGTATTGCAGCTAATTTTGTGGTATTTTATTTTTGTTTTTAATTAGCTTACCAAATTTAATAATAGCCTTTTTATTAATAATTGGAATTTTTTTATTATTTAAAAATACAATTTTTACTTTCTTCTTTTCCTTACAAATTTTGCTAATTAATAATTTTAATTTATGTACCAAGAATAAAGAAATCAAGTAAAAACAATATGAAAAGATTAGACATTTTTTCGAGACTTCGGCTAGTCCGGACAGAACACACAAATTGGAAGAAAATTCAAGTTAAAATTTATTTCTTATTTGTTACATTTAGTTAAAAACGATAAAATTATAATCTTGCAATGCGCGAGTAAACAAAAATAAGCCACAAAATTTCACATGGTACTATTTTTGTGTGTTTTCTATAAAAATATATGTTCGTCCAAATCTATACTGAAAATAAAGATAAAGATATCAAGTAAAAACAAGACGAATAAACTAAATATTTTTCAAATTTTGCAGTTTTCTCCTAACTTTAGACTTTGTACTGCCGCCACCAGGTTGCCTCATGTCCTTCGACATGTCTTTTAGGGATCTTTTCAGTTTAGCAGTTATCAAACGATCCAAGAAAAAGTGTCTATGCTGTTCGCATTCGCTCCCAGCTTTCAGCCATCTGGGGTATTTTTGAAAAATGTGTTGTTTACATTTTAAAACAATTTTCTTCCGCACTCCCACGAGATGGATAGTTTTTTGAAGGTGCTTGTCGAAAACAGTCAACACCTTATGTGCAACCTGGCAAGTCTCGTCGCTTGGGTTAACAAGGCCTCCACTAGCACTTTCAGTTTTGTAGGCCCTATTTACTACAAGATGACTGTCTGGTGCTACTGTTGATTGGTACTGATGGTCCAGTTGCTGGTGAGATCCATCTCGTTTCTCCACAAGATGTTCTTTGCAAGTGGAGCAGTTATTGAATTTATTTAGAGTAGAATGCACCGAGTAACCGGAAAAATATCTAGAACGACATGACATGTAATAATTAATTGTCAACTCCCAACATAGAAAATTAATATACAGGGTGTCCTGCGACCATATGAACAAACTTTGTCACGTTATTCAGCATGTCAAAAGAAACAAAAAATGTAATATAACATGTGTCCTATCTCATTCCGTTTTCGGTCTGTCTGTCTGTATGTGTTTTTTTACAAAATACTTAATATTTTTAGAAGTAGAAACGATATTGAACTTAAACTTTGTACACCTATTTAATGCGTAACCTTTTATCACTGTACGAAAAATTAGAACAATATTTTAAATATTTTCAAAATGGCGGCTGTTTATAATTTTTAAAGTCAAATATCTCTAAAACCGATAACTTTACAAAAATATTACAAGAGACAAAAAAGCTTACTTTTTTAATGACAAATATCTCTTTTATCCTTTGAGCTACAGAAAAAATTAAAAAACTATTGAGTTTGTCATTAAAAAAGTAAACTTTTTTGTCTCTTGTAATTTTTTTGTAAAGTTAGCGGTTTTTGAGATATTTGACTTTAAAAATTATAAACGGCCGCCATTTTGAAAATGTTTAAAATATTGTTCTAATTTTTCGTACAGTGATAAAAGGTTACGCATTAAATAGGTGTACAAAGTTTGAGCTCAATATCTTTTCTACTTCTAAAAATATTAAGTATTTTGTAAAAAACACATACAGACAGACAGACCGAAAACGGAATGAGGTAGGACACATGTTATATTACATTTTTTGTTTCTTTCGACATGCTGAATAACGTGACAAAGTTTGTTCATATGGTCGCAGGACACCCTGTATATAAATAACATAAGAGTTTTTATCTGTACATTGCTTAGAATGTTTTACTTTTTGGTTATTTTCACGTTTCATACATCAGAGAATCCGAATCTAGCATTATCTCAATGTCTGTCTCTCTGTCGATAACGCTCGCGGACGTGTTTTTGTTCGCTTTTCACGGGAAAACAGATGCACCATTTTCGAAGAAACTTTTTGTACCTGTTTAAAGGATATCTAAGAAGGTTAAAGGCTACTTAAAACTGTCATTCTACCCCTTTTAGAAAAAAAATGGAGGCAGCTTAAAAACCTACTTTGGTGCGGATTACGGCATAATTTTTTCGCGTTTTACAGAAAACGGGAGAACAGATTTCTATAAAACTTTTTTGTTTGTTCTATATGTTGTACCAGTCTTAGAAAAGACGAATAAATTAAATCGGAAGCTATACTGGGCCACATAGACTGGACATGTTCAAAGACTTACCTTTAAAACAAAATCACCAAACTGCAGAAATGTCTCAGCTGATCACTTACAAAAAATATTATTATACTTTGAGGTTAACTCAATAAACGAAAAACTAGGTTCAATTTAGGTTTATTAACCAAAATTTAAAAAAGAATTATATGCCCTTAGTTATAAAAATGAAAAAATTTACATGCCCTTAAAATACAAACAAAGAAAAAGGTTGGATTACAAAATATAATTTAAATTAAATTTAAGTTCCCT
>JAGFPH010010313.1:0-33395 GCA_018207615.1 Philaenus spumarius | reverse complement strand
TCAGTGAATCAGTGAAACCGGTTAGCTTTAAGAACGTTGGGCGGAGCTTCCCTTCTCGGATGAATAGTGGCTAAATGGATCATTGGATCTTAAATCTGATGAAAAATCGTTGGTCTGAAATTAGATTTTCTACAACTTTTGTATTTAAAATTTTTTGCTATCTTTTACCGTTTTCTTACAAAACACGCTCAAAGTGAAAAAATGAAAAAAATTAAAAAAATCTAAAAAATCTAAAAATTCTTTCCCGCCCAAAAGGTGCTTCCAAAATTAAAAAATGTTAACTTCTGGCAATTTTCTCAAAAGTTTCTCGTCGAGAGCTTTAATTCAAGTATAAGTTTGAGGGAGGTCCGATTACGGGAAGTGCCAAATAATTAATGTCAATGAATCAGTGTTACCGTCTAGCTTTATATAAGTAGATATAGCCTAAATGTAAATTATATGTCAATGTTTTTATTTGTAAACGTTTTTGTTACTTGTGAAATTTCTAAATTATTTGAGTTTATGTGCGATGCTCTAGTCTAGAGGACAAACAAACAAACATTTTAATACGTAGGCCTATATAGAGATTATTTGGACATTTGCCAACATTTGTATGTTAAAATCAATGCATCGAAAATCAATACTAGATGTACTAAATCTCTAGGTTTTTGTTTCTTTAGTCATTTGATACCGGGGGTTTATTCATATTCCCGAAACGTCTTAACACACTGATGATGGTAAATGTACGAATAGTTAATAATAAAAATGTCTGAAACGTTAGCCAGTCATTTTTTATAACAGAAATACAAATTGAAAATAGTTCAAAGAAAACTTTGTTTTTAAATCGTGATTGTTTAAATGGGTGCTTTAGTGCGGGGATTAATCAATTTTTGGAACAGCATAGTTGATTATTAAAGGAGAATAATCATTTCCATTTTTTATATAATAAACGTAAATAGTAGAAATGTGATCACAACATGTATTTGGCGGAGGCTTGACTGCCATCATTTGTCACAACTTGTGAACACTTTAGATAACCTAGGCGGGAGATAGAAAGTCACAGTCGTTCCGAATACTGTCATAAATCATATGTCACTCCTCCTTTGGTGTATTCATAGTTAAAATTAATTGGAAAGTGAAACTACCTAAAGGCAAGAACTGCTACCATTGTAATTTGGTCTATTTGTTACAGGAGAAGAAATACTGGTAAAGTTTTTTTTTTTTGTACATTAAAAGTCAGTTATTTCGGTGAAAACCATAAACTAGAGCTACTGAAAGTTATTCAATTTGAAAATTTCCAACTTAGACAAATACTTTTAGAGTCAAAGAAAAGCAGAGATGAAGTTTACTAATGGTTTTAAATTTAATCAATCTCAAAATGGAGGATAAAATAAAGCCATCCCTAGTTTATTGGATTAGGAATAGCGTTGTACTTGAGAAAGATTTGGACGTTGATAGATTGATTTCTGTTACGACTGTCGTATCTTTAATGACTTGTCAAGAGAAGTTTGGAAATAGAATCAACTGGAAATGCGATAAAACACTGCAACTAAATAATGAATCAAAGTAAATCTGATACGCTATATTCAGAAACTGGAGTGGAGAAGATTGGAGATATTTTACTTTCCAGTAAAGCAAGAAGAATATTTGAAAGATAACGATAAAAATGTAATTTTAGACTTTGACAGTTTTAAGAGGGAAAACATTTTCAGAGCGAAATAAGTCAATTCCCTATTCAATAAATCATTTACGAATTCGAAAATTTAAGTTTTGTTGTTAAGCATTTATTTTAAATCGTTAAAGGCATACGCACTGTTATTCGTGTGATTTTAAGTTGCCTTGAAATATTAGCCTGCAGGCTGTTATAAATATAATATAACATAAGGTACTGGACTTTGGGTTTATACAACCCTAGATTATACATAATAATTAAAGGTCCATAATCAAAGATACAACCTTGCTTTGTTATTCATAACTGTGCATGTTTGTCGACTTATAATAGTAAAAAGTCCAGTACCTGGGAATTCCAGAGGGCTTAGCTTTACTGTTTTTATACTAATTACTATGTTTTATATCTTAGATTGAGTGATCTACTGGATTAAACCCTTGTAAAAATTTACAGGTATATCATCTTTAACATTTCAATGGGGGAAAATTGTAACTTTGATTGGCCATTGTGTTGGATAGAGTCAACATACAGACTTGCGCTTTGCGCCAATCTTCTTCTTTTATCAAGGCCTTTAAAATGTGGTGTCACTCAATAGGGGTTATCATTTAAAATTTTTGACTTACCCCTAAAATACCAAACAATTTTTGGGGGGAGGGGTTGAAATTTACGATACACCAAAAAAACTCCATTTTTGTTCATTTTAACAATCCCCAAAGCAAATCTGTCTATTTCCATTATTAAAAACATAGGGGGGGGGGGGGGGGGGCTTTTAAGGCACCTGGTATAGGTACTTATATCATCCAGTCTACGTACGACTTTCCCCCAAAAGATAAACATAATAAATCCACTATGTACTTTTCTTGTTCATTCAGGGTGTTACAGAAGCCTGTACTAATAGTTTTAGATATTATTCTTGGTCGAAGAAAACTCTCATTATCATTATTACAATATCAGAAAGTCAATTGTCTTTTAACCCTTTCAGACCCAGTGTCCTCTGCAGAGGACATCATATTTAGTGAATTTTCTATTTTTTTGTAACATTGTTTGAGCATTTGAAACCCAATGTCAAGCACAAAAATAACTATGAAGGAATAGTTCTTTCCGTTTCTAACTTGTCTCTAACTTGTAAATGACTAACTTGTAAAAGGGTAGATTTGTCAGTATTTTTTTATTAAAAGGGTAGCATATTGTTTTAAATTAATTACTTAACTTAATAAGAACTAATCTAAGTTATTATTATAAACCTCTCACACATACAAATTAGACAGATTCAAACTTAAGAGCAACCAAGAAAACTTCCTATAACCGCTCCTAGATGGTGCTGATAAACTACAACCAAGCAAACTTCCTACAAGCACTCCTAGATGGTGCTGATAAACTATCTTTTACTTTACACGTAATATTTATACCGATAGTAATGTAACTGAAGTTTTGTTAATTTGACAGTTTTCTTTCATGAGCCGTAGTCTAGTGGTAACGTAGCGTCTTTCTGATCACAAGATGCTGAGTTCGAATCTAGGCTAGGGAGACCAGATATCTAATCATATCTGTGGTTTGAGGGTAGGAGGGCGGAAGTAAAGCAAACGGTGGTTGGCTCGCTTCCAAGCGCATTGCTAACAGATTAAATAGTTGCTTCTGCACAAGTATACAATTGTTTAAATGTTAAATATCTGTGGATTATATTAGATAAAATTATAAATTAATCACCTTATTTTTTCACCGACCAAAAATCCTTACTAATATTTTGATTACCGGTTTCGGTGAGCTAAGCCACCATCATCACATCATCACAAAGTTTTTGTAGTAATTCATTTTTCATATTCCAAGCATAATAGTGTTTTACTTGTCAAGACATAAAATACACATTATTAAAATTTTACACTTCACTACACGGTAATTTATATTAATTACATGATTTTATTTAAATAAACAACCCTGGTGGCTTACGCATAATGTTTAGATTATATTAGATTCACATTTAACTTTGAAATATCAGATCAACGATTTTTCGAAAGGATTGATTGCAACTGTGAGGCAATTTTATTTTTTAAGTACATAAAGTACATTTTTTAACTATATTAAAGCAAATATATTTTGCACTTGTTCAATCTAGGTTACAGTAAGGGTTAATGTATTGGGGGGGGGGGGGGGGGAGGACTTATAAAACCTCTATTAAACAAATAATATTAATATTCAGAAACACATTGTTCGTGTAATTTTACATGAAATGAATTTTTATATTAAAGAAAAATAGTGTTTCAATTACCAAAAACTAAATTATCATCATTTTATATGTATAGAAGGTATACATTATTTCACATTCTACCGAAACAATCTGTAAAAATAAAAATGTATTTGCAAAATTATTCCTGGATTAAATACAAGAGATGTAGAAAACATTTTAATATGAAATGTTAATTGTAGTTATTGTTTATGTGTGGAGTTTGTATAACTTATAAGTGTGGTAAATAAATATATTCATTCAAGTAGTAACCATCGATGGTAGTAACCGACTCTTATGCCGAAGCTCGTTAGTACCACGTGACATTACACAACCACAGGGCAAGGGCCGCGTGTTGCAGGTCTAACCTTTAGCTCTACTTAATAAGCAATAGACGACGCGACCGGAAATGTCTCATCTTAGTTACTTTCTCTAAGTACATCAGTTTAGGCGTAGGCGGTGAGAATGTAGTCAAACATGTGTCTGTGTGACGTAACTGTTCTTATCGCACCGGCACTTTGATGGCGAGTGTTAAAGCGATTAAAATACTACGGTCCTGTGCACACTTGTTGCAAAAGAACGCGGGACGCTGCGTCACTTTCAATCGGATAGGAAGAAGTAGGCCTACATAGGAACTGATGGTGTGGTGCACACGTGACGCAGACACCTATCTGACGTCAGCGTCACTCACAATAGTTATCGAGAAGGATGCAGGACATAGTAGTACTACTCAACTTGCTATAGGGCAGTGCACATTTTGCAACGGCATCCTATTCCTAAGCTACGTGAAGTTATTCAGAACTCTGTCTGACAAAAATATGGATATAGAACTTTTAATTTCTTCATTATAATGTTAATAACCTCTAAGACATTTGATGTATGAATATGATATAAAAATCTATTAAAATGTAATGAATTTATCTGCAATTGAATATCCAAAAATGTACATAAATACAAACAATTTTCAAATAGGCCAACAATTTTATAAAATGATATCTAAATTTTTTAAAATATTACTATTAATAGTAATATACTTTAAACCGTTTTGATTTATCAATATCAAATGATAAACATTTAAGATAAAAAAATTTATCTTTAATTAGATACAAATGACCATAATTCGTAAATTTTAACAAATAGGCAATCAATAATACTCTATCCATCTCGGTTGGTGGCAAATGACGAAGGACGCAGATTGAACAAAACTGCACCGAGCCTAAGCATGGGAAATATTTTCCGCCGTAACATTGGAATCTATGGTTGTAGGTTATTAATTAAAATTATACTTGTTTGGCTATCGTACATGAGCTTATGACTTCTAGAACAACACAAATGGGAGTGTTATAAAAATATTTTCCCCATCGGTACGTCATAAATGGTACATATTTTATGACTCCATGATGAATTATTGGAACTATATAAAGCAGTTTGATGTTACTTTTTCGTGTTGTACTATAGTAAATATTTTGTGAACAATAAACAAGTTTGCTTGTTTCTTATTAGGTCATATTAGGTCTATGTTCTAGGAAATAATTATTGAACTTGTTCTATACCATAAAGTCCCAATTGTGACAGTTAAATTTTCAATTCGTCATTGGTGTCGTTGGGTTTATTACAATAAATAATTAACAACAAATAAAAACAATTACAAAAACACATTTTATTGTAAAACAAGATTGACATTAAAAATAATACTTAGTATGTACATAATTTGAAAAAAGATACAAAAGTTTTTAAACACAACGTATAATAACGCTAAAAAGGTAAATTGGTCAATTACATTACATTTATCACTAACAAGAAATAGTAAAATCAAAACATAAATTGTTCAGACCCAGGATACAGATTCGTCATAACAAGTCCATCAGTTTTGCCAACCGTAATATTAGAAACAAAATATTTACCTGGATTCTGAGTCCTACTACTAAAACGTAAAATAAAACAATAAGACCGCTTTTTCAAACAGTTTTATTTGACCCATATTGTTGTGTTCCAGCTGAAATACCCACTCCTACCTGAGTAAGAGTGTGTGTTGTGTGTGTGTGTTGTGGACACGCAAAGCAGTGCACCGCGCGTGGTTGAAACGAGCAAAACAATGGCCGGGAGGAAAATATCGCGGGGGTCAACTACGAAGGGTGGAGGGACACCAAGTCCTCGATACTTTTCATCACCCCCCGTGGGAGCCATTGCTTTGCTCGTTTATATTGGGCCGAACCACGAACATACGACTCGGTTAATGAAGCCCGGAATGTGGGCAGTCAAGTACCTCATCGTATGTGCGTGGGACCAACACCAATACGTTGTTAGTGTTAAGTTTTCAGCTGGCCTTCTTCCAACGTAGGCCTACAGTGATTGGAAGAAAGATGTGAGCTGTGTGAATGTTTGCTCTTGATTGAATTTCAACAATCAAAATCACCGTTGTTATATAAATAGATAAATAGTGACAATTAGTAGTTTATCTATTGTTACAATTTATCAATTTGAAATATATTAATTCTCTTCCTTGGTAAATCAGCCACATGATTTAGAAAGATAAAGCACGCACAAGCTAAAACAACGTCCTCTTCAGTCACCATGTCGTCAAACACTGGCTTTCTAGTGTGGACGTAAAACAAGACGGAAACTGGAATCACAATGACAATGACTGGAATCTGTTTCAGTCTACCGACAGTCGGCCGATTGTTTGCATACACAGTCTGCAAGTGTGGACGGGGCTTTATGGTTATCAATAATTCCCACATTGTGGTGGGTCAGCATAGCTTTCGATTGGTGTATGCTAATTTGTATTTGTACTTTTCTTTTTGTGTTGGTGGATGACATTGTAAAAATGTTAGCACTATTCAGTAGAGAGCCAATATACATTTTATTTAAAATATATTTGTGTGGACAATTTTACGAAGTATAAGTGTTCGGTGTTTGATGTGTTTAAGTGTTTGTGTAGCCTTCTATGAACGACTATACATTCAATTTTCTCTTCTTTATTTCTTTCTTATTCTGATATTTCCATTTCCCTTTCTTGGTTTTCTCATTATTCATACTCTTTACTCTGCTATTTTATTTCTGTGTCAGGCAGCAGGCTCTATCATATAATATCACATATATCATTTCTCAAGGCCATTTTTTTTGTCGGTACGCCATAACGTCCTTAATACATCATCAAATTACATGAATGAGGTATGATTTTAAAGCTTTCCTTAACCGCTACACCGGAAAAATATACAAAATACAATTACCGTTAGAGATACGAAAAAAATCAAGAATACAATTTTGTTGAAAATCTAATTTGCTACCCGCAAATTTTTATTAGTTTTTAAATTCGACTTACGGTTAAGCCACAAACTGGCTTTAGAAAAATGCTTACACTGAGAGAAACTGTCCGGCCGCCATTTTTATTTTATTTAAGGGGTTAAAAATGAAAAATTGAAAAAACCGTATATATGCATGGCTCGGCCTTATAATAAGGAACATTCATGCAAAAAATCATCAAAATCGGTCAATGCGTTTGGCCGTAATCGTCAGACAGACGCACAGACGAAATGCCGAACGGTCGAGTTAAAAAGGAGACCTCGCTTACGCTCGGTCAATAAATTGTAATTGAGAAAAAACAATTACAGCTTATTTGTGTTCGATAACGTTCTTAGAGGTTAGAGCACAATTCATAACTACAGATCTTAAAGTTGTATTTTCACCTATGTACCTAGTAGCTCTGTTTTGATCGAGCTAAAAGTAAGCCTGACCTGTGAGACTTTGTACAACAATTATAATTTTGGGTTGTAATTAAACTGCAATTTTGTTAGGCATATTATGTGAACGGGCGTAATGTTCTCTGGCTATTCACGTTCGCCGAGTTTGCGTAATTCCGGTCCGTAATGACAGGAAGCACAGATTAGTAAATACACGGAGCACGTATCAAGGTCGTCACAGACTGCGAGTCAAGTGTTGCCGACCAGCAACTCGTAATTATGCCGCTGTTCGCTATCACGTCACTCGACAGTTTTTGGTGGCTATTCAGCCAAAACTGTCAGGTAGCCTGTTATTGCACGGAGAGAATTACGAACCATTCAGATATGGGGAGGGTACCCTGTCCGCCATATTGAATCTGATTCCCATAAGAGCAATGCTACAGAATAAGTAATTTTTCTCCGTTAATTCGTGGAATAAATTTAACCCTCCAAGTGCTAAGGATAAGCACTCCAAGCGCCTCCAAGCACCCTCCAAATGCATAAGCGATATATAAAAGTCGCGTTACAGTGCAACACATTTTGTAAATATGTACAACGCCGCTATTTTTCATGCAATCGGATACTTCTATGTATGGTTGTGTTTGGAAAGAGTCACTTTATTATAATTCAGAGTTTCATAGCGATATAGACTCAAACAAACCTTCGGCAGAATTGTCAAGTCTACTATCTAGTCGTGTAATACGCGTAAATAGACGCTCGGAACTCGGATTTTGTTTGTTTATCCACTAGTTGGTATTCATTTTTAGTTTCAGTTTAGATCAGTTTATTTATTTTTGTAAATGTTTATTCATTTTTGAAGTAATTATGAGTGCACTTAACAATTCAAGTGCTATTAGAGGTGCTATTTTGAGGTGACTTTTAGAGACTTTGACCTGTAAATATTTTTTCTTCTTTTTTTCTTGTATATAATGTGTGTGTTATTCCTTTATAACAAATTAAAACCGTAAATATTGGGCCTAGACAGTAATTTTATATTTTTAGAGGTAAGTTTTTCTTCTTTGTACAGAAAAGCCCTTTTTTATAGACAAAAAGTTTTTTGACAGCAAAGTAGTAGTGTTATGTAGATTTCTATTCACATTCAAATTGTGCAACTTTTGGCTATATTGGATTTTCTACATTACTTTTTTTACATATTTTGAGTGAGAGGTTTTAGAACACCAAACATTTTTTTTAAATTTCTACTTTGGTCAACAAAAAAAAAAGGATACAAATTATAAGCTGTTAAAGCTATTTACTGTAAAGAGCATGTATAATTGTGATTAAAATGATGTATACTAAGTCTTACTTTACTGTTAGTGAGATTTTATAAATGATTTTAGTTAATAACATGCACGGAACCAAAAAACCCCTTAGCACTAAAGAGCAATATAGTCAGCACTTGGAGGGATAAACATTTGGTTTCATTTCAAAAACCGTTTTATTCTTTTCACTAGCGTATGATATAAAAAGTAAAAAATAGTAAACTTTATTAATTTTTTACTTGGTTGCAAAAAACCCTTAGCAATCAACACCCACAATCTATTTTACTTTAAGAAGAAAAAAAATACAGCTTCGTTTTTTATGAAAATAGCACAAAATTTGCTTAAAAGTGGAGATATGGTTAGGTTATTTTACCATTGAAATTGGTTGCCAACTTCGCCGTTTTGAATTTAGGGAGCCGAGCCTTAAGACCTAACGAGCATTCTAGTCATTATCAGTTTTTTTGTCAAAACTCTTTGGTTCGGCTTAAGTTTTTCAACGCGCATGCGAAAAAAACAAGAACCCTATTTCTTTTATTCGGCTGAATTCCCTCTAATGTCACTAAGTGCATTGTATTTGGATAACCTAATAGAACTCCGATCCAATGCAATATTTCGTTCCACTGGGAATTCGACGATAGTGGCGCTATCTATTGGGGAAACTACGGAAGCTGTGTGAAACACCAATGGTACCAATGATTTCTCCCTAGCGCTACCTCGCAGCGCGATCATGCACTATTTTCACGACAACCTAATTTTCGCCACACTGCTGCCGTATGGATGCAAGATCTATTTATTATTCATGATCTATGCTAAGTGCGATGTGTTGCTTCTAGTTTGATCTCGCACTCGTAATCTACAGTTTGTGGTGCAACAGGTTCTAAACCTATTTATGTGTCAGATAAGGAAAATAAAGTGAGTATGGAAATAGAAACATAAATATACAAACTCACAAATATTTAGTGACCGTTACAAGAAAACTACCGCAAACGGCTTTAAACTATATTTCGAATGCAATTTATCGTAGTGGACCTTCACTTTGTGAAATCGAAAGCAAAGATTACATGAATAAGAACAAGAATACATCTGCTTATAATAGACTAATTAGTAAGTACCAAGGTAAATTTCCCTTTCCTTAGCCAATTTAGCAATCTGCTTCTGTTGTATGAATACAAGCATAATAATAATCTGTTTGAACTGATTGGACATGTTTAATACAATGAATCCGTCAACAATAGAAATTAACACATTTAAATTGCTTAACAATGGGGCAGCGTTAAGACAGCATTATGTTGTTCAAATATTGTACACATAACATTGTAATTGTAACGCCGCGATTGTGAGAAACTAGTTTGGTTTGTATTCTCAGTGTTGGCAGGACTACTTCGGAAAACCTCCTCCATCAGACTGTGTATATAGCTGCAACTACAATAATTCGACCACGCAGCTGAACCGCTGACGTGAGTTGAGCAAATTTCCAAAATTAAGTTTATAAGCCTATGTTTTAGGGTTTCAACCAACAATTTGGGAAATAGGTCTATTCACGACGGTGCTGAATAGCTGCAAAATGGTTCGCACGCTATTCCGCATATTGGGAGTATTTTCAACACACAAAGCATTGCGTGCTTCGCACGCCAACCCCCGTATTGGGAGTATCTTCAATACAAAATGCATTGCTTGCTTCGCACGCCAACCCCACGGTAGGATCCACCACATGGCTTTGATCCGGGTACTTCTAGGCTATGGTATTTTACGTTTTGATCGATTTTGGGGGAACCAAGCGAGCTATAAGGTCGCGTAAAAAAACAAAATGTGCAGAATAACATCCTACATTTATATTTGTAGACAACACTCAAAAATAAATTCATTCTTGTGGGAAAAATCTAAAAAAATAGTTACTTCCGGTCAAAAAACGTGCTTCCGATTGTTGGATTTTTTGGCTAACGAACTCGTCCGACCGACGTAGACAACCAACATGTGTACCAAATTTGAACCAAATCGGACTTAAAATGCGGCCGCTAGAGTGCGAACGCAAAAATTTATATGATTTTTAATGACACTCCAAAACGTGTTCTGGGGACCATGGTCGGTGCTCATTTGCTACTCCCGACCTTGGGTCTTATCATAAGGGCCACTGCAATAGCTCATTTTTCCTATGGAAATTCGCTAATAACTTTCCTAAATATGTCTGATGTAGCCTATAGGCCTAAACATTTAATTATTACTGTATGAATATGCTTGTATGCATGCGTGATGTATGTGTGAGTATAGATGATGTGCTGTATAGACTGGGCCGCCGAGAGGGTTTAGGTTTAGGCCTGGGACAAATTTAATTCATGAGGCCCCCTGACTCGAAGCTAAATGTTGGGGGAGGGGGGAGAGGAAGGAAGCTAACTTTTTTTCACACAATAGTTAATACTAAAGAAATTGAAAACAATATAGTAGGCTACACGTAATACATTAAAAGTGTATTACTACTAATATTAGTATTAGTACCTACTAAAAATAGTAATTGTGTTCTCCACACAAAAACAAATCTGTCCGGGTAAGTTAAAAAACCTACTTTATAATTTCACTTAATTATGTTTTCTTTCGGAGGAAATTTTTTATTTTGAACTTAGATACATAGGCCTACATCAAGTTATTGTGGGTTTCACACAAATATTTTGAAACTAATTAACTATCGAAAAAAAGTTAACTGACTTTATTAAAAAAAAGTCAACATATTCATTGTTTTCAATTTTTGAATTATTTTTAAATCCAGGGGCCCCACGGATTATAAACAATCCGTAAGGGTTGTTTGGTTACGGTCAATGCCACCAAAATTAAGTTTTTTTTTCAGATATATTTTTCCAAATAACGTAGTATATAATAACAGACTACTGTACATAAATAAGTACAACCAATTGCTTAAACGTGGAATACAAAATTATTTAACTCATTTTATACATGAGAGAAAAAACGGCTTGATTATTAACAAAACAGCATTGAAATTTGTATTGTCTCACATATCTGTCAGTAATCGCGACATTCGTATTCGGAAGTCATTGTCAAGATAGGCCTATATTAAACGTCAAACATACGGATTTCAACAGTAGATAACTGTTTCTGTGGAGGGAGGGAGAATAGTCAATCCGTCCGCGTGCAGAGAAATGTTGGCCCATCTGTACAATCAAATCTTAGTTATAGTTGAGCTAAACAATTAACTTCAAACTTGGTTATTTTAGGTACAGGAATTATTTAGGGTTAATAACTGTGTATTTTTAGGGTTTTATAAGGTTATTATGTTGTACAGAAATAATTTTTAAATACTTAAAACTAAGCCTATAAAATTAGAAGTAGTTTACGAAATTAAAAGAACATTAAATAAAGCCTATAATGGATTGAAAATATTCAAGCCAATGCTCTTATCTAGGGCCATAGTCATAGTTTTGGATAAAATAGGGTCAAGACAAAAAACCCCTGTTTGTTATTGTTGTTTTTAAAAATACAATTCAGCTCAGATGGGCAGGCCATGAAGTGCGAATGGAAGTTGATCTTGAGGTGAGGATGTCCTTCTCAAATTTGTCGTTTCATCTGCTTCTAGGTTATGCTTGTTTCCTTTTACTACTGACGTTCATACCTAATATACTTGATGACGTTTAGACTTTGAAGCCTGTGAAGAGAGGCGCAGAGTAGGCACAAAGTGAGAAAAGTCATCCGAGTGGTCATATAGACCAGTAGTGGCGGCGAGTTGTTAGTATTGCGCACAGAACCAAAATATCCCTGAAAAACTTTTTATTTTATAATCGGTAAAACTATTTAACCATATAAGCGTCAGGCAACGAGAATTCTCGTCGATTGCGTTCGACTACATACCGGCATCCGAGTGTCAGGCAACGAGAATTCTCTTTGATGCGTTTAAATCAAAATTGGAGCATCAAAAATAATACTAAGTATGTCATATTATGTATCAATGTACTCAGGACATTCTGGCGATTAATTGGGTATATTGTTTATTACACTATGACTTATAACTATCTCACAAAAAAATACACAAAAGTTCAAAACATGACAAAAGCGTTAGTCTGTCTTGTGACAGCAAAAAATAAACGGAGTTTTCCTCTTATCTTATCGTAGACTAAATATAGTCTGACAAACAAGTTAGTTATGCCATTGCATAGATCCAGACCTGTATATTTTGTATTTATAGTTAAATAATTTTTATTATTTTTCTAAAACCTTTACTTTTGAAAATTTGGTTTAAAAATGTATTTATTTTACCGTTCGAGAGGCAAAAAAGTTTCAGAATATTTTAAAAAAATATTTAATTTGTATAGCAATATTTTCTATACTTTTCTAAACACGAAAATATATAATAGTATACACTTTACTTGGCTACATTATATAGAGTCTTCAACATGTAAAGGTAATTTTTTGCAAATTGCTCATTTTTGATATTTTACCCCAAAACGTAATTATTTTTTAAAAGTTTTTTTTAATTGTTTTATGCACAGAAAGTTTTGTTCTACATTTTGTACGATTTGGATTTAAAATTGAATTTGTTTTTATATTTTTCAAAGAGCTCTACTTTTGAAACTTTTGTTTACCAATTTAATTTGTTTTCCGTTCAAAACGCAAAATAAGTTAGAGAAAATTTTTATAAAATATTTTACCTACACAGCAATGTTCTTCATACTTTCCTGAATAATAAAATGTATAATAGTGTACACTTTACATGAATAGGATACATTTTATAGATGTTTAAGTGATAATGTGTTCAAGCAGTGAAAAAGTGACTGACGCTTAGAGGTCTAGCAGTAATTGGCCTGACGCTTATAGGGTTTTTAAATAAGTTTTCAGTTGTTAATTCATATTTTTATCAAGAAGGTATGCTCTAATTAGTTGTTGAAGGTTGAACAAAGTCTATAAAGTGTCTCAAAACATCACACGATTACCATTAACAATACAAAATTATGCATGGCGTCAATTCATTCTTAACGGAAAAGGATGAGGCAGTAAGGAGTGGAAGTGACATGGATCGTTAACGGAATTATTTCCGAGGAAGACCATGATTTCATTTGCAATTCCAAGTAGACAACAATCAAAGTAATTATTTTAAACGTTCCCGATGGAGGGAAGGAGCGCGGGGGTGTGCACTTGTCGCTGGCAATTTGTCGAGTCCACCGGAAGTGGCCGTAAATAAAATTACTAATGCTGCAATCTGCAGTCGAGCCAATGCCTTACTAACAAGTGTAGTGAGCTAATTAAATAGACCAGACCGGAAACAGCGAGCAGGCAGTGGAACACACCGGAAGCGGCACGTGCTGCAGCTTTGTATTGTACCGGCGCTTGCGCTGTGGCGAGATAAGATAAGAACAATAAGAAGTAAAGTGGTCCTTGGAAGTGGTTGTTGACAAATTATGACTTTCGTTTAAAACTCTCTCCTTCAGTTTGAATATATCCATGTGCCAATTATTTCAAATATGCGAAATTTAATTACCACTACATTGTTTGTACTTCATGGTTCAAAACTCTGTAGCACCTCTGAAATATTAAATCCATCAATCTAAAAAAATGAAAAGTAAATATTTTTTGATTTTAAGTAAAAGAACACGTGCTTACAACAGAGCCGGATTTACAAATTCTGGACGAAAATTATAAAAAAAAAACAACTAGGATACATAAAACTGTTCAATAATAAAATAAATTTAATTAACGCTTTATTACATTAAAAGAAACATTTTATGATAATTTAGTAGTTAAACTGCTATAAAATTAACAGAAATTCCCTTTTTACCTCATAAGAGCAAATGATGTAATCTCTTGTGATGCTTTGTAATTAATAGTTATTTTCCCCAGGCCGTTCAATCATTTTCCGCATCACATCGTACTCTACAGGTTAATTCTTTTTATAATGGAGAAAGATCATTCAGCGCAATCCTACTGGCAAAGTTGAAAGAACGGATGCTTCCAATACGGCACTACAACTGAAACTATACTTTCCATAAAATATGGACTACACACATACGTACAATTTGAACTGTAAGAAAAGTTACATGAAAACTGTGAATTTACTACATGTGTATGAGTTAAAATTAATGGGATAAATACTGAAATTTACAAAAATTAGACCTTTTGTGATTGTGTTGTAAGAAGGTTGATACCTACGAGTTTAGTCTAAAATAAAATAGTTTGTATACATAAATGATAGCAAATGACAACATACGCAATTATTATATAGTTTCGCGATTTTTGGTTTGAATAGGTTTTTAAATTTAAAAAATTAAAAATTTAACTTTTACATACTGAACAAGCACTGATATTTCTAATGTTTTAAACAAATAATTTGTTAATAACAAAGAATTTAACTAACAAATACATATGTGAAGAGCTTTAAGACATAAAACGCATTAGATAATTGGGCTTATCTGTACACACATATGATTACCACGAAGACAATGTTTGGAAATGTAGGAGGTTTGTATCAACTTCGTAGTAAAAGTAATAGTTAACGCCTTTTTACAGTAGGCCTGCGTTTAATTTTTTTGTTCAGACGTTGAACTTTACAAAAGATCTGCAAGATTAAATTGAAGATGACATTTGTCAGGATACAACATTTTTATAGCTGAGGTAGGAGAATATATGTTGTATATCATATATCATTATCAGTGGAAAAACTAGAAACATGAAATAGCTTGGAACAAAGCAAACTGAATTAAGTTTATTTGAGAGAAAACAAATATGTGATTACCAATTTATGTATTAATCAATTACCACCCTCAGAAATCTTGAAGAGTCTGTACTTTTAACAATTTTTGAATAATCAATAAAAATTGTATATTTTATATGTTTAGAACTTTGTTATTATAATTAATGTATTTATTTGTGCTATGACTCTGGAAATAGCGCTTACAATAACTACACAAATCGATCACTTAACGATAACCATGGTAATAAAACCTGAGTGGTCATCATCACCTGGAAGTCGGAAAGCATTTATATAATGTTCATAAAATAAATAAACAAATACATTGAGATAACAACAATCATACACAGGCACACTGCTGAAACTAGTTAGCAATAAAAATTAATGGTAAATAATAATTAATAAATACAATAAGGATAAATAAAATGCATAGTTAGGACAAAACGATGGAGAACCGCTAACACCATATTAATGTTCATCACCCAATATCGTCTGAATGCAATTTGGTAGGCAAAACCTCTTACAAACATACTTTGATTTTCCACTCTTCAAAAGAAGGTGCTTGATGGACCCCCATGACGCATCAGAATCCCGTTGGTTAACACGGAATGGCCAATATGTAGACGAAAGAACTCCTTCTCGACTGCTTTGGCGGTTTGAAGATATTCATGACCGAACAGTATCCTCAATTTACCGAAGTTTATTATTTTGTATATTTTATACCTTTGCCCACTCTTCTTACCACTGTCTAAATAAGGCTTGTTTCAAAATGGACACAAATTATGATGACAGTTAACACTTTACGTTAGGCTGTCAGTGGTTTCATTAAGTATGCCTTGGTATTTATCTGAATCCCAGCGTAACCCGGAATGTGCGTGGAACACATGATATCAGCTGAGTTAGGGAACTGTTTTATGTGTGTCTGTGACTTTAAATTTCAATGTATTGACAAACTCTTATCGAGGGATGTACTCTGAGGGTGGAAACGCGTAAGTGAAAACGAAGAAAGAAGTCACGTGGCGGAGTCATACAAGGAACTTATTGTTAATTAAACAACCGTGACTTGATGGATTCAAGATCACTTCGTGAATTAGAACATTTAAAAAGGCACACCGATGTTGATGATGAAGTATTTAGTGCCTTTCTTATTGCGCAAAGTTCTGCTGTATGTTCAGAAGAAGAAACTCTACTCCATAGATCCATAGATAAAGCTGTTTTCTGACTTAACAAATGCGAATCCGACTGTATTGTCCAGTTTAGAACAATCAGTGAAAATTTTATTACTTGATGTGTAAATATTGCAAATTGATAGAAACACCTGGCAGTAAACAACATCCTGGCAGGAGTTGTTTGTTTTAGGTATCTAGACATCGAGACATCGATAATGGCTTTCGAATCGTCCATGTAGCAACAATACATGATGTACTTACATACATAGGAGGTAGAACTAAACCCAAATTATTAAGGACACAGATAGCTCTGATCCCAATCATCTGTAATCAATAACTTCGTTATTTTATAAAGCAATATTTCTACTCTAAATCAACAATGATTAATTGAGCCACCGAGGCAGTCTGTATTGATTAGGTTGCAGTCCCTTTGCTTTGTTTGCAAATAGAAAGCACTTCCACGAATATTACGCAATGATTTTCACCCATTGAACTACTCGCGTGGATAATAAACTGCCCTACAGTAGACTGTGTAACAGGCAATAACCGCTCGACTGTTTTTACCGAGACAATATCAAACTGAAAGTAAACTTAGAGAAAGGTTCAAGATATGATCACGATCTTTGCATTTCTATCTGAAAGCGTGCCTTGTGAGACCGCCAATAGAAGACCGGTTTGCAGTGGCGCGTTGGAAACTCGTTTCGTCGATTGAACGGTTTAAAATAAAACAAGATTAAATTTCTTGTTTGTAAATGGAACCCCATACAACCTGTTCCACGCTATTGTGAATTTGACATTTGGATCTATTTTTAGCGTACGTCTGAAAGGTCCAAGTATAAATATGTCTCTGTCAAAGCTTATGCACTGCCAATAAAATCAACACATTTAAACTATTTGTTTGACTTTCTTTAATAAAATCATGATCACTTAACGCCGATACAAATTTGGACTTGATAAGCTGCGTAGAAAATAAATAATACATAGAGAAATGTTTATAAAATGCTTCACATAATTGGCACAAAGCTGCGTGCCATTGTCTGTTACTGTTTAATAACAAAAGATATGATATATTTTTTACAAGATTTATCGTTGTAGCGATTGTTGTAAGGTTATTTCTTTTTGAATTCTTATTTATTTGACCGTATTGGTTAGACATTCGATAAATAACTCTACTGGATAAACACAAAACATAATAACACAATAACTGCGGCATAATTGAACACAAAGGAAGGCACAACTAGGAGTCCGACCATACAACAAATTATCTTGTTGTAATGGCCTGAACATAATTTTGTCTTCAGATTTATTATCTGGGTTTACCCGTCTTCGTATCGTATGGCCTAGGTCAAGAGAAAGATACAAGTTTTATTCTAAATAGATGTGTAACATGTTTGAATCTAAAACAATTAAACTGTTTGCCACATTGAACTAATAAGGCTCAGGAAGTAGATTACCCTTCGACTATATATACTCTATACCACGGATACTAGAATGTACGGTACAGTTCAGGAATATACGGTATATAAGAGGATGCGTAGTGGCAAGACCCGCCCAGTGATGTAACTCGGCACCCAGCATGTACGACATTTCACGATTTCTCAATTTATGATTATATCTAAGCAGCAAGTAAATATAATTTAGTTCTTATTTATTTATTTTTTCATATAAGGTAGGAAAGTGTATTATTTTTATTTATTTCGTAGCATTAGTTGAACTTCACAATAATTGTGTCTTTTATTTGTAGCGCTTTAACTCACAAACTACTTACCTGATCGAGATAAAAGATTTGATTTATTTCACTTTTTCTTCTAGGTAACATGAGTTATTGGGTTTAATCTAGGATTTTCATTATACAGTTCCAAAAATGGTTCTACGGGTGAAAATAAATAGTAATATTTTGTTCGAAAAACGCTTCTTTTTTCCAAATATCTGCCATTTTGTTTCTTTTACTAAATAATTAATATCTAGAGAACGGTTTAACCGATTGAGTTCAAACTTGGCATGAAGTTTAACCTAACATTGATCTATCTATCTTGGAGCAACATGAACGAGGTACATGTGTGGCGAGTACTAGTAGTATAGGCTATCGTGGCGCGGTGGGTGCCGACTGACGTCACCGGCTCAGTCGGTCTCGGCCATGCCTGCGCGTGAACACTACAGTATATTCTACACAATAAACTTAGCAACAGCACGTCGTTTCGCGCGGGATGAGTCAATTGACAGATTTGGCTCTACACTTTTTAGAATTTCATTCTACGTGTATTTTCTCTATTAAGACATGTCTTTCTTACGGAGATCTATCTCAATACCAATATTGTAGGTTTTATCAAACATTTTCTCGTTGAGTATTATTGGTACAAAAAAAAGATTGTATCTGGGTGATGAGGAAGTTTGGTCTATGAAGGCGAAGACCTAAGACGGGCCGTTTTCATCGTTTGAGATTTTTAGAGACAATAATTTAGCTTCATGAAAACACTAAACTCACAATATTTAGTAAATTTTATCACGCTTCGTCACTACAGCTAATCCATAGACTAAGGAAAATAAAAGCAACAAATGTATACATTTTTATGACAGTAAATCGACAGCAGCCTCGTAACTGTCGCAACTGGCGGAACCATGGTCGGCAGGGTTCAAACATAAATATTCGTAGAACTAACTAAATATTGTGTTGAGTTCTTTCTACCTTCGCTCAACAGTATACAATTTACTGTTATAAATACAGTGGTGTTATTTAGTTTAATTTTGTTAAATCTTTATTAAATTTTCTTGTAGTCTTATTTTAGTATTATTTTAATAATTTTTACAATTATTTCTTCTGAAATTAATATTATATTGTGTTTTTCTAATTATTATAATTCATTATTGTAGGAACATAATATAATATATAATTGAAGCAATGATAACAGGGCTAAGTCCTGGATTAAGACCTGGATTAAGATCATCTGGCAACCCTGCCTTAGATGTTTTCGCTAAAAGATGTGCTTTTAAATTGTTTCACGATGCTTGCGGCTCGGGCTAAGTATACATAGCCGAGGTCTGCAGGATACTCGACATCCCTTAAGACGGTAGGAATCGGCCAGCCGCCATCTTGGATGACCCATGGTAGAGTGACGTCTGCTGCGCCTCCGCTTAAGAGATTCTTCAATGCATGCCTCTAATTTTAATTTCATTGTAGTGAGTGTATCCAGTTTGCAGCCATTACTGGTTCCCTAGATGATGATACTGCTCTCCACATAGCACGTCCAAAGAGGAGGGGGAGGATGTTTTAGTGGGTAGTGCATGCAAGTGAGAGGTGAATATGTGAGTCCCACAGTACCTCTCAGGAGAGAGGTGTGAGTAAAAGCATTTCATCCTACAGAGAAAGAAAAAAAAGTGACCTTACTCATATCAAGTAACCAACACAGGCCATGAAATAACAAGCCATTAAGGAATGTAGTAAGAGTGATTAAAGCGAACACGCAGCAGAATCTGACCAAAGGGGGATCCAAATGGAAGCAAACTTCTTCTTTTCTACTTTTCTATATACTATTATTTATTTGCTGTCAACTGTAGTCTCTGTTTTACTTTACCTTTTATGTGGCTACATGTTTCACTACCACAGGCAGCATCATCAGACCAGCTATCTATGTCCACTCAAACACTTATACAGGGTGTTTCAAAAGAGACTTTACAACTTTGAAAATTCATATAAATTTTATTAAACAAGGTACAGAGCTGGTTTTGGTGATATTTTAAAGGAAAAAACTTCAAGTTTTTTTACCTTAAACTAAAGATGTTCTATGTGGCTTCCGTTGGTTATTCTGCAGACATCCCATCGGTAGTCGATTTCTTCCCAGACTCGCACTAGCATTTCAGGTGTAACTTGCTCACAGCAGCGTAAATTCTTGCTCTAAGTTCAGGTAGAGTGGCCGGCAAAGAGGTACGTACACCATACCTTTTATGAAACCCCAGAAAAAAGATCTAGTGGTGTCAGGTCTGGGGAACGGAGGGGGCATGCAATTGGCGCATCACGGCCAATCCATTGACCTGGGAAGCGGTCATTTAGAAAATCCCGCACGTCAGTCAGATAGTGTGGTGGTGCGCCATCTTGCATAAAGAAAACATTTCGTTCTCGGTCATCCTCATCGATCTGTGGTATTAAAAATTAACATATCAAGGTACACTATTCCATTGATGGTTCTCTCTTGGGAAAAAAAGGGGCCGTACACTTTCCTCTTGCTCAACGCACAAAAAACGTTCACTTTAGGGCTATCACGAACATGTTGCAATGTTTCATGTGGATTTTCACTGCCCCAAATCCTACAGTTATGTGTGTTTACCTTGCCACTTAAGTGAAAAGTGGACTCGTCAGAAAAGATTATGTTGTCCAAGAAATGTTCATCATCATCCACTCGATTTAACATATAAACACAGAAGTTCCTACGGGCAATCTTCTTTAATTGCTTGTAAAAGCGAATATCGGTATGGTTTCAAGTGCAAACGTTTTCTTAACACACGCCAAACCATCGTATGTGGTACTTGCAGCTCACGAGATGCACGCCGGGTCGATTTCGTAGGGCTATTTACAAAACTTTGTCTCACTTGCTCACGACTTCGTCAGATGTGCTTGGACGACCTGAGGATTTTTTATGTTTCACTGAGCACCCTGTTTCTACAAAACACCTATGCCACTCATAAATTGTAGGCCTACTAGGAGGATCTTTAGCGTACTTGGTACGAAAATTACGCTGAACTGTTGTCGCAGACTTCGATTCTTCAAACCAAAACACACAACTAGCACGCTCCGGTCCAGTGAAGGCAGCCATCTTTAACGTAACTGTCACTAGCGCTTGTGCGGCGCGATTAGGCACTAGCGGACTACGCGATTCAAAACTTGAACTGTTTTCCTTTAAAACAACACCAAAACCAGCTCTGTACCTTGTTTAATAAAATGTATATAAATTGTCAAAGTTGTAAAGTCCTTTTTGAAACACCCTGTACATACACAACACTTAACATTGTTTTTAGTACATTATTCGTACACTTCATACAAATATAATATGTCAAAACAATAATAATGTAACTTTACATATGAGAGGTACCTCACCCTAGTGTGTCACTTACTACAAGACTCTTCTTCTTTTCGCTGGTGAAATATCACGGCAAGGAAAATCACAGTTGTCTACTTCGTCTACGGAAACCATTATATTGTACAGAGTGAGTTCCTTTCGATAGTTAAAACTCGAGTAGACTGTACATATCCAAATACACTCTTTTTACCAGAATGTTCATCGAACAAATAATTATGGTTTTAGAGTTTTTCTACCGTTCTTCCCGGTTTGGAAATCTTGTGAAACAGTTCCCAAGTTGGACATAGTTTGTAAGGTTAAATCATTGGCAATGGTTTATACAATTTTGAGTTCTGACAATAAAACTGTTCTGAAGAGAAATAAAAGAACGAACAAAATTGTGTACTTTTAGGGTAGCCATTTTGAAACGAGGCCAAGTAAGTCAAAACTTTCGTTTCATAGTTTACTTTGAAAATTAAGTAACACTCGGCTTATGTTTACATTTTAAATTATTTAAAATATAACTTTTGGGCCACAGTAATCTGAACAAAACAATTTTCTTAGATTCGTTAGTTACAAAATACTGGATCATCAGTTGAAACCAAGTGTCCAAACCGATTTGTTCCAAAGGTGAATGTTTACATCCTGTATTATAGTTAAAAAAATAAAATGTTCTAAAATTATTTTTACAAAAATTTAAATTGAAATACTGTATATATTTTCATTTAATTTACAGCGTTTTCATAAAATTCTGGTGGGATTTTAATTGTCTGCAAAACTGTTATGAGGAAAATCAAACATTTCATATTGGTAGCCCTGCATCCAGTAGCTCAAATAGTTTTGTTTACATTCGTTAAAACAGCTGAGTTGATTGCTGTGCTAATTGGTAACCTTATTATTTGAAATTAACTTCAGATTGTGTTTTCTTTACAAACCATGTTTTCTGATAAAAAAAAAGCTAAGTGTGTAATGTTGTTAAGTGAACTAAAGTCAGTGATTTTAGTGCAGCGGGAATTTTTAAGAACAATTACAAAATAACATTTACCTCATGAAAATAACATTCGGCGTAGGAGTAAACACTGGGTCAGTTAAAAAGCAAAGTATTCCTGGTAGACCACCAGCCTCAAACCAAACAGTCGAAAACATAAGACTATCTTATAGTAGAAGTTCCTCATCGTAATCTTGAATTAGGAATACCAGTAAGTACATTTCACAAAGTTTTACACAAAACGAGATCTTCATGCCTACAAAATTCAACTTCTTCAAAAAAATCAAGCCTCCAGATATGTTTAAAAGATCAGGATTTGCTACGTTTATGTTGAACCAAATAGCAGAAAACCTTTTGAGTGATGATATTTTTTGGGATGAAGCAGTAGGTGTGCTAATAGGCACAATGACGTATGGATTCGGGAATCTCAATACCCTTACGAAATTTTTAAAAAGGAAAGAGATTCGCTAAAAATCAACATTTGGTGTGGTCTGTCCAAAGAAGAAGTGATTGGGCCATTTTTCTTCGCTGAAAAAATATCAATGGGAATGTTTACCTAGATATGCTGGAGAACTATTGTTTTCCTCAACTTGACGAAATGTAAAATGTAAATAGTCTTTATTTTCAGCAAGATGGAACACCTCCACATTACAAAATCATTGTTCTAGATGCCATACATGTTAAGTTCCCAAACAGGTGGATTGACAGAGGTAGCCCTATAGCATGGACACCAGGAAGCGCAGACTTGACTCCGTGTGATTCTTTCTTCTGAAAGCATGTCAAAAACATAGTTTATTCGCAAAAAATTCGAAATTTGGCTCATCTGAGAAAAAGAATCAGATATGCAGTCTCCACTGTAACAAGGGAAAAGTTGCAAAACATGTGGGCTGAAATAGACCATCGTCTGGATGTCTGTAGAGCAATAAATGATAGCCACATTAAAGTGTATTAGTTATTTATAAAAATCTTTTTAATGACAGGAGTTCAAAACAATTTTCTTTTAACTTTTCTCATTTTCTTTTTACTGTATTTAATAATTATACCCCACCATTATTGTATGAAAACCCTGTATATGTGTGCGCTATTGAATTATATTCGTATTCTAACCTTAATCTTAACACTAAAGTTCACTTCAGGTTAGTCTCCTTAGCTGATTAACTAAATTTAAACTTCTGTATGGCTTCCTTGTACCAGCTTAAACTAAGACGAAGCGTTTGAAAATCTTCAACTCACTAACTTTATTATTACAAGATTAACGTTTTATTCGTAATTAATTAAACAATCTCTTTACATTATAATACTTAGTAAGATCAACACACTAGTTAACAATAGCGTACAAAGTAAGTGAAGTAAGACAGGGTGAATAACTTTTCCAAGTGGGCGAGCCTACGTTGCTAGCTAAGAGTTCAGCTCGGTTGGTCTGTAACATTCTTTATACTTACAATATTGTATTCTCTGGAACAATGATGTTTAGTACCACACAATAAAAAAAAATGTTTGTGCGTGTTTAACTCGAATCAAGAAAAATGTACAGGCCTACTTACAACAATATTGACAATAACTTAGATATACTAAACACAATAAAAATAGAGATCGAACAATTAATATACAGGAGGAATATGCCATTTACAAACAATGGGAAAAAGATCCAGACTCTCTTTTAAGTGGCAAACAACATTTTGCTTCCAACTGCATCTACGATACTATTTATACAATATCAATGACAATCTCAACAAGACCAAAGGTCAATCAGGACTGTTTCAGACCAATACCAGCAGAGCTTCATGGTTTTAATAAAACTAGAACGATGTGTCCATAACAAAGAACTCATTTTTATTTTAGAATTACAAATATCAAATCGTTATGAAATTGTGTATGTTTTTTGATGTGTGTTAACTGTTTATGTTCTTGTAGTAAACGTGTTTCTGATATAATTGCGCTACGCCTGATGATGCCTTCTGTTGAGGCGAAACATCTTCTAGCAACAAGAAAGAAGAAAAGGAATCTGAACTTCTTTTGACAAGGTATGCTAACATCAATTTAGAAAAGTGTAACGTGTTTGAGTGAAAACCAACCATCCCTTATTATCAGTAATCTCAGTCGTGTCCGGAATTTTATTAATTTGTAAGACAGTTCATTTATAGGTTATGTGTTTAAGGGATATGAGTCACATTATAAGCTGTTTGCCATATGGCGAATTAATTTTCGTGTACAGGCCGTGAAATGAGTGATGAAACTGTCTTATGGATACGCAGTGGCAAAGAGAAAGTTTACGCATGCGCGGGACAGCTGTTGCTAGGGGAACAACCACCAACCATCCTTAGTTGGTTTATGTCTCCCCTCTTCTACCTCCCCTCCTACGCGCATCGAGAGTTTCATCACTCACCTAATGGCATGTACGCAGTTTCTCTCGTGGTGCTACAGCGTTTGTCGAAAAGACTTGTTATCGGCCTATGTTCTACCGTTTAAACCTAACAATACTACGGGTCTAATATACATCAAAGAGTCCGAGGGGAAAACGTGCCTAAAAAAATGAAATTTTATATATATGGTCAAATTTGGATTCTACTCTAAAATCTGCAAATTTTCTTTTCATAAGAATTGGCAAAAACGAGCTCTCAGTAGGAGAAAAACTTATTTAAAAATATTCCATACTTGGGAAGAATGGGCAACCCACATTAAATCTAGGCAAGAGGTTAACCCACTGATCACGCAAGCGCATTCTTTTTACTTGAACTGCAGCTGTTCTTGCATTGTTTTACAGTTCAGATGGTACATCAAAAGTATGTCATTTTAAAGATACACATTTTAGGCATTTGAAAGTTATTTAAAAGTATTGCTAGTGGTTCATGTGATTGTATTTTAACTGAACTTAATATTTTTTATGTCATAGATGACATACTAAGTGTTGGTCAAGTTTAAAAACTCCATACTGAAAATTTTGGTTTTCCGGGGTTAGCCCGTTTTCCCTTGGACTCTTATATAATTATGGTTGCTCTTGATATCAGAGATGACAGCAATATTGGTTATGGGGAATGCAAGCAAAGGTTAAGAAGCATGAACTTTCAGCTGCAATTCTCTCTTCTATCTCAGGTGTATACCACTTTCCTTAATGATGTGACCTAAATATATTGATCCTCTCTGAGCCTGGGCTCGTTTACTTACATTTTAATTCGTTAATCTGCATTTATTCTATAAATAAGACGGAAGGTTCGCCAAATAATAACTTTTACTAATAAGATTCCTCTTCGAAAACTACACCGTATACCAATATAACGGACAGGGATATTTCGACAATTTATTGACAATATTGACAATTTATTTCGACAGAATGTATTTGAAATATAAATTCATGTACTATTTTACAATTGTTGGATAAAGGTCAACTATTAGTAACTACCTACTGTCTCAATCAACCTTACCGCTTTATTTCCCAGATTGCCAATTTCAGAGCCTCCAACCGCTCCAATATCTACAGGTAAAGCTAGTTCAAGTTGTGTCCCCGCCAAGACGTCACATGATATTACGAGAAAGCCAACAGTGTTACGGTAAAATGCAAACCGAGGAAGAACGGATAGTAAAAACTGTCGCTATCCAAACCATCATTTCTTATTCCATAAACATCCCGGTCGAAAAGAGTATTTGCACATGTAGACCCTTCGTTAATATCAGTCGAAAGAGACTTATTATTCAGTAGAATTGAATTATTTCCTTAAGCGAAGAAGACAGCTACGCGTTTCCATATCGTGGATCGTTTTTCACCAGCTAAGAGAAGAAGTTTTCTTCCATTTAGATTATCCTTTGCTGCGTTTCCACTTTAATGATACACACATTCCTAATCTGCACTACGATTAAACCCATAATGTCCAAATGTATTCTTTACGGCTTGTTATTTCATGGTCAATGTCTTATCTGATACGAGTCATAAAGAAGTCGCTTGTGAAGGAAGTTTGATCCGGTATAGCGCCTCCGGACCAATACCGTGTACCCTAGTCTTCTTTATTATTCTGTATGGCTTCTTGCATATTATGGTGGTTCGTTTTATCCTTTACTTGGTTTTTAGTCGCTGGTTTGAAGCTATCGCTATCTCAGTACTTCCATCTCGCTTAGTGGTTAATGCCTGCCATTAAATTAGAAGGTGATCTCATAATGACGGTGATTCACCGCTGTTACTTTTTACGTAGGAAATCAAAACTCTGAAAACCTTTGCCTCTTTGAACTTCGATACGTAATACACTAAGTAAATGCTTTAAATTAATTCATTTCTCTATCTGTATGTCTGTTAGGCTAAACTTAAACATATTATTTTTTACAAATGTCTAAAATTTATGCAAAATGTAGTTAATACTTTGAAATACAAACATATTTTAGTTCGTATGAATCAAAATACCATATGCTTAAAAAGTATTAAGCAAAAATGTAGTTTAAAATCTATGCCTACGTTTTTTCTTTTATTTAAAAAAGTATGCCAATCCTTTCCACGAAGTAGTTCCTACGCCTCGACTCAGGAAGTAATATTAATTTCGCAGAAAGTTGTGCTAATACTTGGAAAATTGCGGCCAGCCTGGTTTCGGCAGTAATGAGTTTCTCTTCCTCAAGTATCTGCTGCGGTCAGACATACCCGCAACACGCTGCTGGTAGGCATCACATCAATAACTGTTAAAGAGCGTAATAATACAGAACAAAGCATTCACAGTCTGCTATATTAAAGTTTTACTGGAACTTAAGATGAATGAATTTCTCTTTCAAACTCCTCAAAATAATTAAAGATTTTCAAATTTGATTTATAAAACAGGAAAATATTTCCTTTTAGAAGGCCTTGAAAGTTATTAATACTGAGAACTATCAGCACTGTGATATATTATAGTTCTGTTAAGCTCCTTTTTCGTACAGTTATATTCCAGCACAGACGTAATTTTTGAAGTTCAAATAAAACATATTATCACAGCTTAGAACTTCAGATCAAAAATATTTAATTACAATAATTTTGTTTTTGAAGACACTAAAAACTTATTACAACCAGGGGTCTATCACGTTTCGTTGTCAATCCATGTGTTTTTTAGAAAATCTTAAAACAAAGACTTTGTAAAATTTAACTAAATTTCGGTAAATTGTTGCTATTGTTGACTTGTTGAGATTAGTGACTAGAACCTAACTAGTTTCAAATTAAAATAACTTTAAAACTAGAAATAAAAAGACACAACGCTGTTTAATAAATTTTATGAAACATACGCGTATAAAGTTGTTATCGTTTTTAAAATTGTGGTCAAAATAACCGATCTGGTATTTCTTGCCCACGCTCTTGACATCTTCGTAATAGGCTAATGGATAAATGCTACGAATAAATGAAGTTGTTTCTTTAGGTGTACATTTTAAGAATCCAACTAAAAAAGCAAATACTGTTACAAATAAATAAGTTTACTCATCAAGTATGAAGCAAGGTTATGTTGCCAATTTGTACTGTCCTAAGGACGATTCGGAAGTACACTTTCTGGCAAGCAGCACGCTTGGTTTTTACTCCAAAGCGTTAACATCCACTGTTTGAAATATATTTCAGGTGTGGTTTTTCCTAAAATATTATCTAAGATTTTATAAAAATGTATATTTAGTTTTTTAATTAAATTCTAAAAAGCAAAAACATAAAATCTTCTCCTTTATAATATAGTTTAGAGTTTAGTTTATGTTATTTTAACCTCGGTTTAAGGGTAAAATAAAGTACCCTATATCATATAGGAAAAAATCATATAGGACCAAAAACTTAAAAAATAACAATTAACGAATAACAATAAACTTTTGGTAGGCCCATTCATTAAAAAAAACAATAAAGTAAACTCTAAAAGCAATAAATTAATGTAAAAGGTATTATAGAATGAATTGTAATCAGTAGCTATATAGTTTTTATTAATATTTTTTTATAATGATAACCACCAAGGTTCACAGTCTTTTAAAAACATTTAAAGTTTTATTGGACTGACTTGCAACAAATATTTCACCCTGTGAATATTAAGGGACTTCCCTATTAAGAGATTTTTGACGTCCCTCGCGGTCCCTGTTCAAACATACACATTACTTCTTATAACATTTAAAATAAACGGTAGCCTACCAGAAACTGGCACATACTTTCTCACAAACATATTTAAATTATAAAACAGATTCATTGCGACTGCATAATCCTATCCTATACTATACTCTAATACGAGCAATCTCTGTTTGTACGAGCAATCTCGAGATCCAGCGAAAGGATTTTGCTGAAAGTTTGGGAGTAGTGGCTTTTGGGTCTAAAAAATCGATTGGTGAAAACCACTACCTCAGGAAAACTCGTATTTTTCTAAATAACTCATTTGAAAATTGAAAATTTTTAACATTGGGCTTATGGAGTTTAAAATCATTACATATTGACTATAACTGTTTATTGACTATAACAATAACAGTAATCAGCTGTTTCCTATAATATTTCCAATACTGTATTAGCTGATTTCCACACCAAACGTAACTAAAACATTATTTTTGAGCTGTTATTATCCGTTCTAAAACCCTTTTCACCAGTTTCTGCATTCTTTATATTTCTATAAAGGTAATATAAATTATCTAATGATTATAATTATTATTTGTTATTTCTAAAATACATAAACAAATTCAGTATGTGATTCGTATTTGCATACATTTTCCTAAAAAAAAGTACTGAGCGATGCTCGGTCGCCCAGGTACTTGTATTAAAGTAGGAGACTAACTAATAAATATTATTATTATTCCACAAAAATCTCAACATAGATTTATGTATACAAAGCTAGAGAGAAAACTATTCGATCGATTTCGTTAAAAATTGCACAAAACATGTCAATTAGGTCTGTATAGATGCACGAAAAAATATTTTGACAAATTTTGAAAAACAACCCTCTTTTTGGCCAAAAACCTCCAAAAAATCTGTTATCATTTTTATAATAAAATGGCTTTAAAGATTTTGCTAAAATTTGGCTTGTTTTTAGCCCTTAATGTATCCTACCACATACAAAAAACCACATCTTTCTAAACATTCTCGTAATAATAATAATAACTGATTTTTGGGGGTTTTTTTGCCAAAAAGGGGGTTGTTTTTCAAAATTTTTCAAAACCTTTTTTCGTGTATCTATACAGGTCTAATTGACATGTTTGAAGCAAATTTGTTCCAAATCGGTGGAATAGTTTTCTCTCTAGCTTTGTATACATAAATCGATATTGAGATTCCCTTCTACTCTAATACAATTATGAAGTCACAGTGAATCTGTTTAATAATTTAAATATTTTTGTGAGAAAGTATGTGCCAGTTGATTTTGAATGTTATAAGAAGTAATGTGTATGTTTGAATAGGGACCGCGAGGGACGTCAAAAACCACTTAATAGGAAGTTCGCAGCATAAGAGGAACCAGGAAGAGATGTCCCCCCGAGATTTTAAGTACACATTTTTTTTAATTGTTTTCATAAATAAAATAAATTGGTAAAAGATATGTTTTTCAAAAATAAAGGGAAGCAAATTTAGTGGAGTAATGCTTGAGAAAAAAACCATAGTACATTTATAATTTGTACAAGTAAAATTGCAATCAACACCCCAAGCCCAAACACTTATTGAGGAAACTGGAGGAGTTTTGGACATACCTAGCCTGGTAAAGACACAAATATCGATTAAGCATATTTACACCTTTTTTATATTTTTTATTCAAGAAATTAATGAAAGATTTATTGCACATAAACAAGTTTTGACAACAATTTCATGTTTTCAGAAAAATGTATCAGTTTAAAATACACTGAAACAAAGATTGCAGTAACATTCTAACTCAACAATGGCCATCACAAATCCTGCTCAACTTAAAGCTGAACTTACCATGTTCAAGAGAACTGGGAATAACACTAAAACTATTCCTAAAGGATTTTTATCTTCTACAGACTGCTGTAATCAAGGCCTCTTCCATTCAGTTTATGCAATGCTGAAATTAGCTACAACTCTACCTGTAACAACTGCAACTGTAGAACGATCAATCTATACATTGAGGCGGCTAAAAACATACTTGCGAAATTGTACATCCCAAAATCAACTTACAAAACCTCCTTGGCAATCTACAAAGAAATAGACGTCAACTCTCATGAAGTATTAATAATTTTGTCCAATAAGGCAAGAAAAATTAATTTTGTGTTATAAATTTAATTTAGTTTTGTTCAACTTATTTTGTAAAAATTAAAACTAACTTTTACTTTTAGTTCTTGATTTCTCCCTGCTTAATTATTCTTTAGTGTATACAAACTGTAGAATATATTTATTAATAGTTATAAGAGCTAATAAATGTAAGAGCTTTCAAATTATACCTGTTTGATCAAGTTTGTATTCTTTTTAATACAAAAGTTTTGTTCAAATTCAATTCATTATAATCAATTAAATAAAAAGTAAAGTTTAAGACTAACTTGATTACTTTAAAAGCACAACAGATTTATTTTTGTTAGTGAGTTAATGTTTTTTCTTTTATACAACCCATTGATTTTTAAAAACTAGTAAATCAAGAACTTAATTTTCAAAGTTTCGACAAGTTTGTTAGGTTCATTTGGACTTTTAAAAAAAATTTCTTAACGATTGTAAGTTTTGTACCGTAAAAAATTTTCAAATCTTATACAAATTGAAAGTTATTTATAAATTACGTTACAAAAAAGCTATGAAAAGTTAAAACTCTGTAAAAGAGCCTCACTTTAACCCTTTCAGACCTAATGAGGCCATACGGCGTCTTCAGCTTTATTCTTTGTAAAACCACACTAAAACTGCCCAATGAGTCAGTTTGGCATATTAAACTTATACTATAGTTTTATTTTGTTATGTTGGTCACGAAACATGTTGGTGTCACTGATTGATATTGCAGTTTTCCTTGTCAGCTGGTCGTGTGTTCACGTTTACTGTGTTATGGTTATGTGTGCCTAGATTGTTTAATTATTATCTATCTAAATAAAGTGTTTTAAATTTAAATTTCTTATATAATAGTGTAGTATAAAGTCAAAACAAATTAACCAACATTATATAAACCAAAAATTTCTTTTTGTATAAGTGAAATATTTTTTCAAAAAACTGTGACTCCAAATTGAATCATCGGGCCGAATCTCCTAGACCAAACGTAGATGTGCAATATGATCAAATAGGACATTGGCCCGTGCATATTGAACCAAAACAGGGACGCAAACAGTGTGTAAAGGCATATTCCAGACTAAAATGTGAAAAATGTAATGTTGTGTTGTGTTTCACAAAAGACAAAAACTGTTTTTACAATTTTCATAACAAAGCTTAGATATATTTTTATAAAGAAACAATTTTTATTCAATATAATTTCTTGTATTAGGCTAATCAAAGTGTACATAACATAATTTTTCATTCTTTTTTTGTAAAATAATAAATAAATCAATTTTGTTAATTAGAAAACTGTAAACACTCTAAAATAGTAGTTAAATTATTAAAAATACACCATGTATTAGCTAATATTGTTTTTCCGTTAAGTGACCAATGACGCCAAAAGGCTACATTCATTTTTTGAAAAACGAGGTGAGAAAAAATTTAAAAAAAGTGTTTGTATATATTAAGTCATATAAAAGTATATGTACGACCATTTTTTTTACCTATCAGTTTAACATAATTTGGGTCTGAAAGGGTTAACTAAAGAAAATTTAAATTAAAATTAGCCTAAAACTGTTTTTCTGAACACTACATTTTCAAAATTATACCCCGAAATATTGGAGGGAGGGGGGTGGATTAAACACTTGGACGGCAATGAAACTTTTTGAATCGTCTTCGTGATTAACTATTTATTTAAACACGCTCAACGCAATTTTAAAAATTCGAATGCACACCTTATTTACTAAATTTGTAAAACTAATAAAGATATAGAAGCTTATATGTGGTTCGTTGTTTACCACTGGCAAAGACGGGTACGAGAGCTGGTCAGACATAAAGATGGCAATATGAAATGTGTCTCAGTTTAAAATTAGTCTTAGAGAAGGATCCTACGTCGAGAAGGTGCAGCATAGCCTCAAGGAATAGGTAGAAAACATTAAGGAACTTTGTGTGGAATTGTAACTGCTTTCTATGCCTTGTTAAATATAAACGTACTGTAACTACGTAATACTGATAAGGCGTTATCTATTTGTACTACGAAGTTGATACAAACTTCCAACGTTTCCAAACACTGTTTTCGTGGTAATCATATGTTTAAACAGATAACCCCAATTATCTAATGCGTTTTATGTCTTAGAGCTCTTTATTTATATGTTAGTTAAACTCATTGTTATTAACAAAGTATTTGTTTTTAATAGCTTAAGGCTCGGTTCCCTAAATTCAAAACGGCGAAGTTGGCAACCAATTTCAATGTTAAAATAACCTACCACCGCCTTCACTTTTAAGCATATTTTTGTGTTATTTTCGCCAAAAAACAAAAGCTGTATTTTGTTTTTACTTAAAGTAAAATAGATTGTGAGTGTTGATTGCTAAAGTTTTATGCAATATCTCTTTTTGCAACTGAGTAAAACATTAATAAAGTTTATTATTTTATATCATACAATAAAACGGATTTTGAAAATGTATTCAGCAATCAACATGCTCATTTGACAGTACTGGAAGTGGAAATAACCTGAAAAAATCAGTGCAT
>JAGFPH010010312.1:14851-28285 GCA_018207615.1 Philaenus spumarius | reverse complement strand
AATAACACGGGTTTTGAAAATGTATTCGGCAATCAACATCCGCATATAATAGTACTTCAAAATGAAACCAAAATTTAAAATTTATTCCACGAATTAACGGGAAAAAATGACTTATTCTGTAGCATTGCTCTTATGGGAATCAGATTCAATATGGCGGCAGGGTAAGCGCCCCCTTAAAAGACTTTATTTGCTTCCCTCTACATCTAAATTGGCATATTTTAAACATAGGATTTTCATTTTTCCGAAACACTTCGGAAGAAAGTGGTTAAGTGCCTGAGAATAGACTGTTCTACAATTTATATGTCCAATATTTGAAACCACAAATTGCGTCGAGAAAAGGGTAAAAATAGAACTATGTTCACTTTTGAAAGACCTCTAAAATGATTTAACACCACTCAACCTATGTTTAAATAACAATTTAAAAAAAAATCCTATACCCAAACAAATATGCATTTGAACCAGTGGATTTTGAAATTTTTTGAAATTTTTTCTCGATTCATTATAGGCTAAAATAGGTGTTTCAGTTGAAACGAAGTGACTAAATGTAATTATCTAAGTAAAGATGTGTTTGTTTACTATACAGATACGTACAGCAAGGTTAGTCTGTTAATCATGCATTTTTTCTTCAACTCACTTAAAAGCGAGTACACAGGGGGAGTCGGACCGTAATATAAACCCCAAGTCAATTTGTACATCTTTAAGCTCCTTTTCTTGAGAACCAATAGAGATAACATATTTATTTTTTTAAATTTGAGTATATATTTTAGGACCACATTTTAAGCACAGGAAATTTAAAAATCTTTCCTGGTTTTTTATAAATGATTTTTTTTTAATGTTAGTTTTTCTTCATGTACAATCTCATTTAAACACATATAAAACCTAAAGTAGGCTATCTATAAATATTTTCTGCTCTTAAAATGTGTTCCAAGGGTAGATGAACAAGTTTTTTTTAAAAAATAAGAAGATATCTCTAATTATTCCCAAGATAAAGTACTTTAAGTGAGAAAAATCGCAACTTTCGGAAAACGAGCGACAAAGTTGAAAATTACTATAACTATGAACTAAAATGATTATAATTAACCTTTAAAACATTCAAGCTCCACAAGCAGGGTTGTCTGGGTCTTCCTGCTCTTCAATCTCATCTTCCAGCTTCCTTTTTGCTAATGTTCTCTTTTGTCTGCATTTTTTTTTCAAATTCTTCCACTGAATTTTACCTATCTGCCTTCATGATTCGTAGCTTATCAACACTTTTCATTCTATCTACACACTGCTTTCCAGGATTGATGCATAATTTGCTCAAAATTTGACATTTAACAATGTTTCTCTCATTGTATGTAGTTATTGCCTCATAAATACCAAATTCTAACGTATTTTTGAGAATGAAGGTGGTTTTAGGTAGCCTAGACCAAATGACGCTGTTCAAAGATTCACAAGCGTTTTGGGTGCCTCCATGAAGAAGTTTAGCAAGTCACGGTGAATTAAATTTTTAATTTGCTCCATAACAGTACGAGGTAAATGTTCATTATGGTTATAGGTTTCTATAACAGTGTTTTATTTGAGATCGTGCTGAAAATGAGCGCTCAAGCTAAAAACGGCCATGCATCCTTTTACAAAATGTGCCATATATAAAAAAATACTTGTCCGATTTGAATAAAACTAGTCTTAAAATAATTATAATAAACCATAAAATACATTTAGACGAAAAAATAAAAATAAAAATTGAATATTTATCGAATTTTTATTGTCCGACTCTCCATAACAAAAGCGCATCCGAATGGTTATATTGTTTGATTTATTAGTTAAAATAGGTGTTATCGTCCATAAGATGTTATACTTCAACATCTATGTGAACAATTCAAGGTTGTGTTTACGTTTAGGTTAATTATTGTGTGTTATAACAGAAATAATAATGTCCATTGATGCATCTGATTAAAATAAAATTTCAACAAAAACCAAGCCAAGAGTATACTTTAAGATTATGTTTACAAATTTCAATAAAACGAATGCTCAAAACTTTTAAGCGGGATCTTTGAAAACGATTTAAATTTAATCCCATTAAATAAGACGTTTAAGTCAAACCATGCGCATGGTCAATACTTTTGTTTACGTGATAGATTATGGGCCTACTTTGTACAATCAATTATTATTCGCTAATTATTCGTATAATCAATTATGCTGAATAGGTTCAGCACATTTGCCATGTAGAAACTCCCTAAAGGCATAGATTGAGTTTGTAGGCCTTAGTAGTTTCTTCGGAAGTAAAACAAAATATACATTTTCATTCTAACCTCAAACATATCATATTGCCTACATTAGTTAAATATCGGTTTGAAAATACCTGTACATGTTCAACTAAGTAGGCTAAACATTTAATGTAATATATTGTTATTACTAAACAAATATTAAACTATAGTATAAACTGTACACATTTACCTAGTTAAAAATTACCACAGCATAGTAAGGTAGGCCTAGATAATGTATCTTGTTTTTAAGTAGTATTTAAACAAAATAGTTTCTAATGTGTACTTATTTAATCAATCTGCCAGTGATTTTTCACTTACTAGTTTGTTATAACAATAGCTACACTAATAACAGTCTTATATACGGTCACTAACAACAAACAAATACGTGCAACTTTTCTATTCTAAAATGGAATACAATCAGTTTAAAGTACAATGTGTCGCCAATAGAAACTGAATCAAAACAAAAGTAATTCCATGAATAAATTTCTAGAATATGTGTTTCACATAAGACAAACAATCCTATCGTATTCTTGCATGCCTGTCTACATACGTTTGCCCTCAGGTATGCTGAACAAATATGGAAATGCAATTCAATACAAAAGCAATATCAAAACAAATGTGTTGAATTAGTTATACATCGCGAAGCTCTAAAGAGTGAAGGGATCCATTACAAATGTATTCAGCTCCAATAAGAACTGAAACGTGAAGAGCAAATACAAGATATCAATTAAACCAAGTATTAAGTAATACATAAATACGCGTAGTGGTGCAAAATTAAGTTGTAAAAATCTTTCTTTTTATTTATGGCTTGTTTTGAAATCCCTGCATTTAAAATATTTGTTGGCTACACTAAATACAATCCGTCATTAACGTGTTTACCCACAAAACGAAATCTGCACCACGTTGGCAATTTAGCTGCCTCTTGAATATTTTGTTTATTCGAGGCATTTAGAATTAAACTGGAGGGTTAGATTCAAATATAACGTACTCAAATTAATATAATCGCAAGAATAATCTGTTGCATAAATAATGCAAAACGAATACAGATACATTTAATTTAGTATTTAATAGCTGAACCCGAGGCCCCGCACGTGTAGATTAATTACTCTTTTACCTTAAGATAGCGACTGTGTTTCATTTGAATAGAGCATATAATATAAAAGAGAAAAAGTGCTTTCATATTAATCCAGCAAGATCTAACGAATCAGTAAAATTACAGTGTGTAGTTAGATGACTGAAGGCAGTGTAGAATTATAGACCAGTCAATAGAGCAAAAAAAAGAGGCTAATTTGTTCTTCAAATAAATACATTTAATAAGCTATGACAGTTTATTATTTATGATATTTTTAAAGAGATTTACTGCCGACGAACGTTTTTGTTCTAATTGTGAACGTTTTTTTTTAAATAAGTCACTGAAAAGTTCTGCCAAGTTGTAAGTTCTCAGATAGTAGTTTTCTTTACTAGTCGCTAAAGTACGCTTTTTTGGGACGATATCGTGTCTAACGGACGAGGCTTTGCCTAGTCCGGAAATTCGATTAAGTCACTAAAACTACTATTTAGGACGAGTTAAGAAACAATATTTTTCATTACATTGTCATATATTATAGCAGGAAATACAAAATATATCCAAAACAGTTTGAATAAAAAGGAACGTTTACGTTGCCAAACAAATCGAACGAGTACATAAATTATAGAAAGAACATTTTACATATTGAAATTGATATTAATAGTACAGTTGCTGCTGTTGGAGAATGATACTACTTTGCTTGGCAGCTTCATCAGGTTTTGAATAAGTTTTCACTAATTTGTTTGGCTTCCAAAGCAATATTACTTATTTGGTCCATTTTCACTGTCACTACTCCAAAATACAGAAACACTGAATGAATCAGGTTATGTAAGAAACAAACAAAGTTTGTTATATATTGTTGAAGCATTTTAAAGTATCAGAACAGCTGATTTGTTATTGAGATAAGCTTTGACATCTTTTCGAGTCCGTAAAATTTTAACTAGTCCGCAAAAAGCTAGCTTTAGGGACTCAAAACGATCCGTAATACAGCTGTTTTTGAGACAGTGTAATGAAAAGAATGTTTAGGCAGCTAATACTAATATTGACTCTGGCTGAAGTTAAATTTTTGGAGTTGAAGTTGTAACATTGGTTGAAGACTATTTCAAGTAAATTTGGAGCATTAACTTGCACCAGTTAAACTGTTAAAAACCACAAAATAAATGTTTAACATTTAGCAATTCATAGGCTAACGAGTTAGTTGCAAATTTGGAAAGTAGCAAACTTTAACAAACCCAAGTTACAGGTTGCCAAGACTTGTTCAACTACATGTTTAAAATTACATGTGAGTGCTTTACACTTATAACACACGAGGCCGTGACCTATATCAAAGACCACGAAAGAATACCGTTGAGGGACGGGATTGTGTACTCGGTGACCTTGAACGCTCCAATCGCCTTAGTGCGACGTTGTCACGTTCTTCCCACGCTTCTAACTGAATGCGGCTGATTCGACGCATTTATAATTCTTTAAACTGTACGCTCAAGCCTCGACCTGTAAATACCAGGAGTGTTCGAGGCTAGTAGATATGGCAACCCTGCGCGCCCATCCTATTGGCCGCCACGCAACGGTATTCTTTAGTGTTCTTTGATATAGCGCTTGCATTGTATGACGTTTGGAAACCCAGAAACTACCCGCAGTACTCTGAAGTTATGTAGGAAGTATATTTAGGGAATGTACGGTTAGTTTGTAGGTAAAATGTAGTAAAGTTGTGGTTGTGTGACATTTACTGCTCACCTTTGCTGTTATTCGCAATTTTCAGGATTACAAAGATTATTGTTAAAAAGACTTTCCTATATAGAAGAACACGTAAGATTTATATTTATTAGAATTTTTAGTGTGCAAGTGTTTTGGATTGGAAAAAATTATGATACTTTTCACTGTTTATCGGGATTAGATATAAGATTGGAAAAAGTCGTTTCTAAGCTAGCACAAGTCACATACCTACAAATTTAAAGCACTGCGGTTCCGAAGATTGTTTAGTAAGTGAGTTATTGAGTCGGATCTTTTAAATGTGTTACTGGTAAAAAGAGTCTATTTTGCCAAGCTTGATATTGGAGGATTGGGTTAACTGATGACCATACTTGAAACAAACGCTGTTCGTCAATAGGTCTGTGTGTTAACGTTGATTGTTAAAGCTATCGAAATGCAAATTGTAAATAGGTTGCTTTGAATAAAACCTACCAACAGTCAAAGGTTAAAAAAACAACAGTTAATATGAATCAGACTTTTTTCAGCAAATGAAAATTTTCTTGTATTCTAGCTGTTTTGTAAAAACGACAAATATTTAAAAAATCAATGCTGCTTTTTAAAAAGTAAAATCACTATACATTTTTTTAGTATCACATTTAATTTCAAAGTAATTCTACTCCTTACATTTATATGACTTCTATTCACTACTTGTTTATAAATTTATACATATCAATAACATGAATGTAAAAAAGATAGTTTATTTTTTCAAAGCCGTCAACAGTTCTCGTCTTCTCTTCTCTCTGACCGCATCCTTGAAACAAACCTTCAAAATGGATTTTCTAAACCGTGTATGCCACCAACAGTATACAATTGGTGTGAGTAGCAAAGATATCAAGCCAAAGTTGATTGCAAGAAATATTAAAATATTGTCGAGGTCGGAACAGTATTCCTTGAAAAACAACAAGCTTTCTTTGCTGTTGCATAACGTAGAATACGTGAAAATAAAAAACAATACAGGACCCCATGTAATGCTGAAAGTGGCGGCTATCAATTGTATAATTATTTTTGATTTACGGTTCATTTTGATGTTTATTTCGTTTGTAGCTAATGAGTCCGTTGGTGTCTTATTTATGGTTTTGTTTTCTGTAAACTGCCGGATTGTATTCAAACACTCTGAACACTCATTAGTTTTCATCGAACACAAATCCTGTAATTTAGGCAAACTATATTCTTGATCAATTTTTTTTAAACTAATACAGAAAATATTATTTTTTTCTATTTGTTGCAGATTAATTTGAACTTCATTTACAAATTGAAACTCAGTTTTTGCGGAACAACCACTTACGTTTCTACTATTGTTTTCAGGTGCAACTTTGCTTTTCTTTGCAAATGACTTCACTACATTTCGTCCGTTATTTTTAGCACGCATGCTCGCTTTCCTGGCAGTAATAACAATCGCTATATAGAAAAGAATTGTTATTACAAAAGACAGACAAGATGTAAGTACTAAGATCATCATCACCGGTGGAGGTGTTGAACTAAAATACGAACAGTTGGTGTCTGACCGATAGAACATCACTTCTGGCAAGAAACCTAAGAGGAAACTAAAGACCCAGGTTGATAACAACATGTATACAGTTCTCCTCGTGGTCATCCAACTAGGATAGTACAGTCCGTAGGAAAAGTAGATATAACGGTCTATTGCGCTTAATAACATGCTGAAAGAAGTTTCTGTGATGCACCAGTGAAGGCTTCCTGAAACAAATCAATGTATGCACTTAAAAACTGTATATTTATAAATCCAATAATTAATTAATTTACCAATTTAAGAATGTCTAGAATGCTGTGATTTCCCACAGTGGTGATTTCGAGATGCAGCGCAGAACACTGGAGGTTCAGATAAAGTACTTGGAAAAGACGTTCACGCTAGGCATAGCACACAAGCTATAAGCCACCAACTAGGCTCGAATCTGCCCAACTGTATTCCCCATTCCAACTTTAATTAACTTGCACCACGCCAATCCCTAAACTTTACCAACCTTATCATTTAAAAAAGGGAGTCAAGTTCTACCTATTATTCCACCAATTGAGTCAATTTTACGAGTTTTTATTACGATGTACTACTCAACAAATTTAACTTAAAATGTTCACAATTTATACATATTAGTACAAGGATTTTTTATATAATATGATCACTACAAAGCTATTAAAATTTGTTAGCTACCCCTATACAATAAATGGTAATTGTATACTATCCCCGCTACTTTATAACTGATGTCGTACAAAGAGATATTGACTATTTTCGTTTGATTGTTGTTCACAGAATTGTCGGCAATGGTTGTAGCACATGTATTGAATGCTGGTAAACATACTGTAACTAAAGACTATAAGGTAGAATTTCGGGCTATTTTTCTTAATTTTTTTAATGCTTGCATTTTTGTTGCAATACAAAAGAACTTACGTATTAGATGTTATTATATACGGGGTGGTCTGGACCTAGCGTTAAAAAAAGGGCGATAGAAAAGCAAAAATGCAACTAAAATAAGCAATTTAAAAATGCTAAATATAAAAAAAACTTGGTTAGGCCAAAATTACACTAGCTAAAAGTCTGGATTTTACATAACTTAAATACCACTACTTTAACTTGCAGAACTATTTTAAATAGCATTATTTTAATTTGAGATAAATAGTACAATGAAATCCTCATTGTATAAAAGAAAATCATTTAGGGACAGTGAATATTATGTACAAATCATTAACTGAAATAATTTCCAATATATAATAAATGCCCACCTTATCATGAGATAAGGTATCACGCACAGATACTTTAAATATTTTTTTAAGTGTGTGTATAAAGTAGAATTTTTTTTTAAGTTGCGTTTATGTTGTTCTATCACCAAAAAAACATTTGAACGCTAGGTCCAGACCACCTAGGCCGGCGAACACTTAGGTATAACACAAATTACGTGTATGTTACTTATGTTATCAATATGTAATCTCTTCAACGGGCCTAAAGTACCCTGACTGAACAACAATCTAACGAAAATAGTTCATATATCTTTGTATGAAGTCAGTCAGAAAGTAGGGGAAAATAGTATACAATTACCCAATAAATATAAATTGCACTAACTTGCTACAAGATATAAAGCTAAAACTGTGTGTTATAATTAAGTGATATAAAAACCAATTTAAATTGTATTACTTAATTCAAAATAATGAATTGGGATAACTACCTTTAAAATTAAACAATTAAAATGGGATAGATTTAAAACAAACTTCATTAACATTGAATAACTATATTACCACGCGCTCTACCACCTACCCTGATCATAATAATATTATTTTAACCACAAAGCACTTCAAAATAATTTGTCAATGCACTCACTAAATTGTGTTATTAGCGAATTTCCATATAGGAAAAATTATTAGCGAATCCAACAACCGGAAGTACGTTTTTTGACCGGAAGTAACTATTTTTTTAGATTTTTACTACGATAATGACATTTTTTTAGAGTTTTTTCTAACAATATAAATGTAGGATGTTATTCTGCGCATTTTGTTTTTTTACGCGACCTTATAGCTCGCTTGGTTCCCCTAAAATCGACAAAAACGTAAAATACCATAAAAGTACCCAGTTCAAAGCCAAGTGATGCAAACTCGCGAGGCCACTAGGAGGAAACAAATTCTATTAATATATTGCGTACACACAGACAGCTGTTCAACGCCTTCGTGAGTAGACCTATTTCCCAAATTGTTGGTTGAAACCCTAAAACATAGGCCTATAAACTTAATTTTGGAAATTTGCTCAACTCACGTCAGCGGTCCAGCTGCGTGGTCGATTTATTTAATTTGATATAAATGTATATTTGTATATTGAAATCAAGCAATAACGAAGAACTGACGAGTCACACTTACTAGTAATTTATCAAATATTTATACTAATGCCTACGATAATGATTTAATTACCACTAGTTTCCTCCATGTTAATTTTATACAAAATTATTAAATTTTTTAATTAGAATAACTATAATAAATTGCATTACTATACTAAATTTAGACTACATAAGTATTATAAATGTAATTACTTGCATTTTCTTGTAAACAAAATGCATTGAAACTATATAACGTAAATTGTTGTCATAAAAAAAAAATACTTTAGCTTTACATTATTTCATCCAGTAAGAATCTTTCTAGAAAATATAACTTTGGCACTCAATTTAAATAGTTTAGTTACAAAAGTTTTTTTTATAAGTAGGTGCTATAGTCATTAACTCTGTCAACGGAATGAACTTGTCTTCCTACCTGTTTTTGCCATGAGTTTGCATTTACTGTTTAATTTCTGGAGTGATCACTTCTAGAAGTTTATACCATGATTTTAATAACCCTACGTCTACCATCAGACAACGAATTGTAACATACAAATTATTATAGACTAATACAATTATTATTGTTTAATTAAAATACAATAAAACGATTGTGTCAGTTGATATGAGAGTCGTTCGTAGAATCGATCACAAATAGCACTTAACCTTCCGGCGCATTTAGACGTAGGCCAAATTCGTTCTTCAAAGAATTTCTATTCTAACTGTTCTCTGTAAGTTCATTGGGTTTCTTACTTAAATATCGTAATAAAATGTCAAAAAATAATATAAAAATCCGAATGACAGATAACTAATCATACTCGCTTTAAAGCAAGTCAACCACCGTTTGCTTTACTTCCACCTCTTACCGCTAAAGTATATGGTACGAAACTAAAAACCGAATAAAATATAAATAACAAGGATTTATAAAAGTTGGACAGGTACATTTATACCTAATTTATACCGTTATTGCTAAAATTTTTGCTTGATTAAAATACAATAAAACGATTTTTTCAGTTGATCACAATTAGCACTTAACCCTTCAGCGCATGAACCTTCCTACGTCAATGCATATTCTAACTGTTCTTTGACGAACTATATACGTTCATTGAGTTCTTACTTATATATCGTAATAAAATTTAAAAAATAATAAATAGCCGAAGAACAGTTAACTAATCATATCCTGACGGCTTTAAAGCGAGTCAACCACAGTTTGCTTTACTTCCGCCCTCTTACCACAAAAGTATGCGTGTGCAATACGATTACGTCATTACAGTACTAAAGACAAAAGGTATTTAAGTAATACGCAAGGGTTAACCAAAAATCACTTACCATACATGAACGCACACTTATGAAATCCATTGTCAGTAATCAAATGATTCAATATCAAAAACACTACGCCAAGCAAAGTGTCAGCAAAAGCTATGTTGCCTAAAATCAAGTAAGTCGACTTCGGTTGAACATTTGATTTTACAATCATCCATGCAGACACTACCACGATCAGATTGCAGCTCACCGAGACGACACCCAAGGGCGTAGAGAAGTACTTTGACGCTTGTTTCAAACATGTTATAATATCTACATGGAACAGTAGGCTGTCTGTAGTTTGATTTTGCATTTTAAATTCTTTTAAATTCAAACCTGTAACAAAATCTAAGTGCACTAATGTAACTGCAATTTGTAGTAATATTACACGCAGCTATGAAGTAATGCAACATAAACAGTTAGTTTAAAAGTTATGCGTAAAGGAAATAATACTATTTGTAATAGCTTGCCGTTGAATGGACTACATGTAATAGGCAACAGTCCTATTGGAATAGAGATATTTACATGTGACATATTACATGTTTATATAAATTACATAATAATTCATGAATTCCTCCATGAAGGCTTTTGGCTTAAGCTATTTTTTTATTAAAGTTTTAAAGTTTTTTCAGGCAAAGGTCTTACACATCCAGAGGCAGTTTATTAACTAATAACTAAATGCAAACTGAAATGAGAGAAACACCGCCGCTATAAACAAATACACACACAAGCATGATAGATTACCAAGACAATGAAGCAGGTAAACGGAAGTTACATTATTTAATTTTACCTTTCTCTTATGGTTCTAGCTCAACTTTAGTCCTAGAAGGGGTTTATCCCTTAAGATAGCATCATTTAAAATCTAATGAATTTATTATATTTTCTACTTTTACTTTCTCCACCCTTTACGTAGTTTTTTTTTTTTTTTTTTTTTTTTAACGTCCTACTGTTTTGCACTTAAGGCTAATGAAGACGGGACCTACAGTTTTACGTGGAATCCGAACCACAGCCAACGATGTCTGTTAAGAAACCATTTAGAAAATTATTCGGGGTCAATGGGAATTGAACCCGGAACCTTTCCATTGACGGTTGCCATGACGATTGATAAAGCAATGACGCTTTAACAATCACGGCCACCGTGGCTGTCCCTATACGTAGTATATGGAGAAAGTATTGGTTTCGTCAAAATTTTCGAATTTTAATTTTTAGTGGAATTATCTGTTTTGGTGATCCCTGAACCCCCAAAAAATGTTTAGTGGAATTACCTGTGTTGGTGCTCCCTGAATTCAAAAATATTTTATTGGATTTATTTGTTTTGGTGCCAACCTTGAACCCAAAACAGTGTTTTTTTGGAGATGTCTGTCCGTGTGTCTGTGTGTCTGTAAGGATGTGTACATAGCTGGAGACCATACCAACCGTCCGATTTTGATGAAATTTGGTATGTAGGTGTAGTTCTAGAATATCTCAAGGTGTCTTTTTGATTTTTTAAAATTTTGTATTTTTAAGAGGTTTTACCCCCCAAAAATGGCAAAAAACCGAGAAAAATCGAAAATTTTCAAAAATGGCTCTAACGATTTTGATAAAATTTTGCTTATTTGTAGCCCTTAATGTACCCTACCATATGCAAAAAACCGCATCTTTCTAAATATTCTCGTTTAGGTAGTAATAATAATAATTTTTTTGTTTTGTTTTTGGCCAAAAAGGGGTTTAACATTTTTCAAAACCTTTTTTCGTGCATCTATACAGGCCTAATTGACATGTTTGGTGCAAATTTGTTCGAAATCGATCGAATAGTTTAAATAATAATAATAATATAATATATTATAGCCTATGTGTGTTACATGCATCTAATATTTTCCATGGTAAGTCCTAATTTTGCAATTATAAATAACCACCTCCTATGCTACTCTTTGGAAGGTATAAAGTTTCAACTTTGAGAAAGTATATGGCAGTTATTTGGTACCGTTTATTAGTTTAAGTTTCATTAAAGGTAATCACATACATGAATCTTCAATTATTTCCAGTTTCACGCGATGTTGTTTTTTCAAATTAAAATGATTTCCGGACTCAATATGTCCGGCTATTTTGTATTTACCTACACGGCCTTTGTGTTCGTTTAATCTAACATGTATTAGTATGCTTATCCGTTAATGTACTGCCTATCGCTTCCACGTTTTGTTCTATAAACACAGTTTTTCGTGTCCTGGGTTTGGCTTAGACGAGTCTTTGCTTAACAGTGTTCTGATTACCAAAATACGTACGAATTTTATATTTTGCAAAACCATCGCTAATGCGATTTAGTTTTCTGTTTTTCCTTTCTTTTAGAATGTGATAAATTTGTATTTATACACACTTTTAAAGGCTGTCGTTACGTAGCACATGCCAATAGTATACACTTTCTGGTTTGACATTATTTTTGTAATCATTCTGATTCAAGTTCTTGTTACATATATGTTTGAAGATTTTAAAGTAGCTTTTATAAAAATCTGTAAATTGTGATCTGCATAAGATGAAATAATGGAATGTGATCTATTCGTCCATTTCTCCGGAGTAAAAATATATTTTGATGCATAGCGCTAATATTTTTTAATTTTCATATAAAAATACGATTAGCATGAGTAAAGAACATATTATTGAAAGAAAAACGTCGAATTATTTATTTATTTTTTATTTAACATAATAAACAACGAAATATATGTTTGCAGTATAATAGACAAATATAAATCTTTTTCAATATAATAGACAATTAACTATACTAGCTGACCCGTGCGAAGCATTCGCATTCTAACTTACGTAAATCCCACTTAATTAAAGTACACACCGTATATTTAGTATCGTACAGTGCGTATACTATAAGATACTAAATATACAATTAATTAAAAATAGCAATTTAGTGGTGTAACGGCAGCTCTCCAGCTGGGTATTGTTATCATCAGTGTTGCCAACGCCAGGAAAATATCCCTACAACTTACTTGATCTTACATCACTGTTACTTCCGGATTCTTTATTTCTTTTTTTTCGTATAATTGTACTTTGCATATTTTTCCGGTGTAGCGGTTAAGAAAAGCTTTAAATGATGCCACATGCATTTTATTTGATGATGTATTAAGGAAGTTATGGCGTACCGAAAAAAAAATGGCCTTGAGAAATAATATATGTGATTTTCAGTAGAATATGCAATCACCTATGTATCTCAGTATAGCAGACAATCAACTTTTTTTCACTATAGTAAACCATCGCCCTTATGTTTCCAATATAGCAATCGACCACC